>OLKM01001258.1:22500-67500 GCA_900291075.1 Melanogrammus aeglefinus | reverse complement strand
TGGTGTGGTTAGCAGGGGTGTACTCGTGGACAGTCTGTTGGTATACAGGACCGTTTTTTTCCCAAGAACTCATCAAAACCCCAACTCCACTTAGATGATGATGATGTTGTTGTTTTTTTGCTATCGACTACATATCAACAATCTCACGGTGACCCCTATATGCACAGCAGGCCCCCCGAACCACAGGTTGGCAATGGCTGCTGCACAAGAAGCCAACGCCCTGATGTTTCTCTGTTGTTGTTGTTGTTGTTGTTGTTGTTGTTGTTTTTGTAGCAGCACGGTCTTTCCGGGCTTAGCTCCGGAGGTAGAGCAGGTTGACTTGTAACCGGAAAGGTTGCTAGCTCGAGCACCTAGCTTGAGGTGTCCCTGAGCAAGACACCTCAGCCTAGCCGCCGTCGGCGTGTCAATGTGTGTGTGTGAACCGCTGTACGTCGCTGTAATGTAAACGTCGTTAAAGCCTGTGTTGAGCTCACCTCCCCCCCCCACTCCCCCATGTGCTCCAGGACGGCACGGTGATCATCCACACGGTGCGGCGGGGCCAGTACATGCGCTGCCTGCGGCCGCCCTGCGACAGCTCCCTGCCCCTCTCCATCCTGCACCTGGCCGTCTCCTGGGAGGGACACCTGCTGGTGCACACCTGTCTGGAGGGCAAGGCCTCCCTCAAGGTAGCTAGCGCTGCTGCTGGAAAAAAATAAAATTTAAGAAAAAATAATAGAAAAAGCAGCGCGCTTTTTCTATTATTTTTTCTTAATTCTTTTTTTTTTTTACATTTTATTTTTATTCAATTTATTTATTTATTTTTTACAATAGCCCTTCTGTCTAGAGCAGGGGTCAGGCAACCTTTTCAACATGCAGTGCCAGTTTGACATTTTGCATACAGGCCACTTGCGACAATATTTTAAATATTTTCTTCTCTAAAACTATAAATTGATCCCGTTTCAGAACGCTGCTTTCTGTAACTAATTTAAACATATTTGCACTGGGAGGAAATGGCCAAAACAGAATAAAGTGCAAAAAAAAAAAAAATCGTGGCAATGATTATGCTGCCGCATTGGGCTGTGATTTTTTTTTTTTTAAATAATAATAATATATTTTTTATTTTTTTAAGTTTTTTATTTTAAGTGTGCCAATGATTATGCTTCCCCGTGCCAGTGGTGGCACGCGTGCCTACGGTTGCCGACCCCTGTTCAAGAGTGTAATAATATAGGAGTGTCTCCTCTCCCTGCAGGACAAGAACGCGCTGCACCTGTACTCGGTCAACGGGAAGCACCTGGCCAGCGAGCCCCTCCAGGAGCAGGTGACGGACATCACCGTGTCCCAGGAGTACGTGGTGTTGGGCAGCGAGCAGGGATACCTGTCCATCAGGGACCTGTACAGGTGAGCCCCAAGGAAAGCCCCGCCCCCAAATTAAAAGAGTGTTATTCCACCGGGGGGGGGTCACTGTGTATATAGTGTATTTGATGTTTAACACGAGTATGACCATGTTTAAAATGCATTTGAGCATTGAAAATATGAAATGGATGAATGTTGGTTCAATAAACATAAAGACATGGTGGCGTAACATCACCCCTTTAAATGTGAACGTCGCGGGGACTAGCTCAAAGGTAAGGTAAGGGCCTAACCCTCAAATTTAAAGCCAATGAGGGGCTGCGACACGTCAAGTCCTGTGGCTAGTCATTCAGCTGACGCGCTCGCTGTAGGCTGGCTGTGGAGCCGATAACAATGTCCAACTCTGTCCATTTCTTTTGGGGTATTGGTTCCAAACCCAGTGCCAACATCAAGTCCGTCAATTTCCATAATCGACTTGACAAACGAGTGCAACGCGTAGTGGAGCGAGGCAGAGGTTTAGGAGGGAAGAGATCGAGCTGTCAAAAAGCTGTGTGTGCTCCAGGCGACCTGGCGACAGGCTCCTGCCTTAATAAATTTGTATTGCAAGGAAAGTGCGCCACCTAGTGGGAAAATTGCATCGTGCATACAAAACATGAGACTTTCTCTTACAGTTATCTCTGTCTCTGTCTCTGTCTGTCTGTCTGTCTGTCTGTCTGTCTGTCTGTCTGTCTGTCTGTCTGTCTGTCTGTCTGTCTGTCTGTCTGTCTGTCTGTCTGTCTGTCTGTCTGTCTGTCTGTCTGTCTGTCTCTGTCTCTGTTGTCTGTCTGTCTGTCTCTGTCTCTGTCTCTGTCTCTGTCTCTCTTCCCCCCCCCCCCAGCCTGTCTCTGTGCGCGGCGCCCCTTGCCATGCGCGTGCCGGTGCGCTGCGTCTCGGTCACCAAGGAGCAGAGCCACGTGCTGGTGGGGCTGGACGACGGCAAGCTGATCGTGGTGGGCGTGGGCAAGCCGGCCGAGGTGAGGAGCTCGGCGTGGCGCAGCTACCTGGCCCAGAGCCTGGAGGGCTCGCCGCTGCTGGCGTCGCCCCTGCTGGCGCCGCTGCGCGCCCGCTCGCCCGCACGCCTCCTGCGGCAGCCAGACCACCTGGAGTTCCGGCCTGACGCAGAGCCGCAACCCCCCCCTCCCCCCTCCCTCTGCTAAGCACCTCGAACCGCTCAGCTAGCTAGCTAACTAGTTGTACACAATGCAAACAGTTCAAAATGATGGGACACACACACACACACACACACACACACACACACACACACACACACACACACACACACTTAGCTAGCCACCTAGCCGCTCGCTAGTTAGCGAGCTAGCTGCTATCTTAGCGAACCACTTCTATGGATTTGGATACTCTCCCAATACATCCCCACCGCTAATGACCTCTTTCTGCTAAGCTAAGCTAGCAATGATGCTGTACAGACACTGTAAACACACACACACACACGTGCAATAACAGTATCCAGACAAAAACAGACCACAATGATGAACATGTTTAACACGTATACACATACCAACACATGTCTTCTTAGTCTCAGGGATGGAGGGGCTGCTCCCGGGATAGGACATGGTTCACACACACACACACACACACACACACACACACACACACACACACACACACACACACACACACACACACACACACACACACACTGTGCTCCGACCTGACTGTGATACAGAGAAGCCAGGTGTGGGACGTACCATCGGTGGGAGGGGGGGGGGGGGGGGGCTCTGGACCCTAACAACAGACAAACAATCACTCAGTTTACACACCGGACCCTCCCCTCGCAAAAAAAAAAAACGCTCATGGTTTGACCCGAGCAAGCGATTCAATACTTTTTCGCAACCAAAACCTTTTTGTGAAAGAAAAGGAAAAAAGGCTTCCGTAATCCCTGACTAACTTTGTCCACCGAAGGCTTCCGTAACTAACCCGAGCCACGCCCATGTACGCCGTACCTTACCATAACCTCGTTGTCTTCTCGCCAATCGAGTCTGTGCCAAGCTAGCCCGACCGCAGAGTATAGCCACTGCTGTGTAGCGCTGTGGTGGGACGTCCCTAAAGTGTGTGTTCTTATGCAAGCTGAGACGCCGGGACGGCGCCGAAAAACAACAACTGTCCAGACTCCGTGGTCCACCTCCTCAAACCACACTGACCCCTCCACCGCCCCCCCCCCTCGGTTCATATTGTGACCAGGCTGGTTGTATCAATGTGTGTTGTTAGTTTTATTAACCTGGTGATGATCCCAGTGTGCCAAGGGCAGCACACACACATGGGGTTGTATTTGCTTTTTTTTGATTATCATGTTCACCACCAGAGGGCAGCAGAGGGACCAATATCTCCGTGTGTGTGTGTGTGTGTGTGTGTGTGTGTGTGTGTGTGTGTGTGTGTGTGTGTGTGTGTGTGTGTGTGTGTGTGTGTGTGGTGTTGTGTGTGTGTTGTGTGTTGGTGTGTGTGTGTGTGTGTGTGTGTGTGGTAAAGCAAGGTAGCCCATAGCATCACAATCACGGTCTCATATCTTGATGAACAGCTCCCCCCCCCCCACCCCTTGCTTCCCAACCGCTCCCCTCACCGCAGCGTCGGGGTCCCCGGATCGACCCGGCCCCTTGTCATTGGTTCATCTGCTGTTCATTGATTTGTTGATTACTCTTTCAACGCACGTCTCATGATCAATGCTCTCTGGCTCCAAATCACTCATGGAATCACCTCCCCTTCCTCCTCCCTTCTCCCTTCATCTTCACTCTCCCTCCTCCTCCTCCTCCTCCTCCTCCTCCTCCTCCTCCTCCTCCTCCTCCTCTCCTCCTCCTCCTCCTCAGATGCGACCGGGCCCGCTGATTGGTCGGAAGCTGTGGGGCTCCAGCAGCCGGCGGCTCACCCAGATCTCGGCCGGCGAGACCGAGTACCACCGGGGTGGTGGGGGGGGCGACCAGCACGGGGACTGAGCCCTCCCCCCACCACCACCACCACCACCACCACCCCCTGCCACCATACGCTCAGTCTACACCCACGCACAAGCAGCCACAGCCTGTCATCATCCTAGCAGCACCTTCACCCCCCCCCCCCCCCCCCCCAATCCAGAACCAGCCAGCTGGTCCATTTGAAAAGGGGTGTGTGTGTGTGTGTGTGTGTGTGTGTGTGTGGTGTGTGTGTGTGTGTCCCCCTGGTGCAGGCGCCATGGGGACTGGCTCCAACCCCCCCCCCCCGCCAACAGCCTAGCACCCTGACACCCTGTGTGTGACATTCAGTGCGTGTGAAGACACACGCGACCACAAATCACTTTCTCAATCGCCTTTTGATCCACAAGACAAACTGCTAGACTTTTGTTTTCTTTGCTTTGGTTTGTTTTTCGTCACGGCCTTCGTTTCGTCCGAGTTGGCCGCTCGCGGGCTAACCCGAATTAGCACGGTGTCGTTCGGAATGGCGGCCGATGTCCCCGCTGCAACTCGTCATCGGGTCGGTGGTCCCTGAGAGGTCGTTTGGAGCGCCGTGCGACTCTGTTTGTCGTTGTTTATTTGTTGACGTGTTGGTTTCAGGGCTCTCGTTGGTCGTTTTCCACCGCTGGTTAGGACAGTGTGGTCCGACCCTGAGGCATGCGCCCTGCACTTTGGCCTCGGTTTGTACCTTTGTTGCATTGGTCCCCGTCACTGCGAGTGACGGGGATCGGACGAAGGCTTGTCTGTTTGAAAAAGAGTCAAAACACTAACACACACACTACAAACACATGAAGAAACCAATTCACAGTGGACACTACACTTTCCCCAGGCCGACTCTGCTTGTCACACACAACGCAGCGGTTACTTGAATCGACCTTGGTTGCTTTATTTTTTGTAATTTATTCGTGTTATTTTTTAAATTCCAGTACCCTCCTTCCCATCACATCGCTGAGACTGCATTTAAAGTCCCCGTGATAGAAGGCGTGATCGAAGGGCTCTCTGTGACCTCATTCTCTCCCCTCTGACGTCATCCTCTTCCCTCTGACGTCATCCTCTTCCCCTCTGACGTCATCCTCTTCCCTCTGACGTCATCCTCTTCCCTCTGACGTCATCCTCTTCCCTCTGGCGTCATCCTCTTCCCCTCTGACGTCATCCTCTTTCCCAGTGACATCATCCTCTTCCCTCTGACGTCATCCCCTTTCCCTGTGCTGTCTTATTTTCCGGGTGACGTCATCATTAATCCTGTGACGTCATTGATTTTAACAGGAATGCTACTACTCGTTTTTTATTCATTTTTCCAAGACTCCATGGTAGATGATCACTCTCCACTCCACATGCACACAAACACACACACCCGCGCCCCAATTTTCACCCACTTTTGTTTACCTGTGACATTCACGTGTGTGTGAGCGCTCTGCCCCTCATGGGATCGACGCGTTTACGATTGTGGCGTTAGTGAATGTCTCTACACTTAATACAGACAGGTGGCGGAAGGTGTGATTTTTCTTAAGCCAAATCAATCGTAGATTTGTGATTTGTGAATGCGTTTTTGAAAGCATTACATCATCATAATCATCATCATCCTCATCCTCACCTGCCCCCCTCCCCTGAGTCAGGCTGAGTGGCATCACCCGGTAGCCTTTAAACACATGGCGGGGGGACTGAGGACTACTCAGATGCCCAGCTGGGTCCATCATACGAGAAACGTCGCAGTATTTGAAAACCAAGAGTTCTTCATGGGTCCTTTCTTAAAATGTTTAGGGTTTGTTTAGTTTTTAAAATAAACGGGCTGTCCTCTTTGTATATTTGTACATCTCTCTTATCATCGTTCGGCAAACTTTTGCTCTGCGGGTTTTGGATTTCGATTATTTTTTTTTTTTTTCCTTTTGGGGTTTTTTTCCAACACTTTTAGTTTTTAAGTTTTTTCCGAGACGGTAACGAATGCAGTGCCTTTTTCCTCGTTATGTAGCGCAGAACGAGGTCCTTCGCGTTTTATCACGCGGGTTATCCCTTTAGCTGTCGTAGTTCAACACTATCATTCCAAGACTAACTAAACCCCCAGCCTCAAACAGCCAGTCTCACAGGGAACCCAAAGTTCAAAAGGAAATCAACAGATGAAAAAATAGAACTATTTTGTGTCTTACCTTTGCCTGCACATCCTTTGTGACTATCCCCAGAATGGATATCTGTGTGTGTATATCTGTGATTATTTATGAAGACAGTATATAATGTACAGCATGATTTTTATTTCAACGTATTTGAAATGTACTTTTCTGCACTTTCCAGGTACTAAATTGTAACAAATTATTTTAATCTGTCTGCCCCAAAAAATCTGTACAGAAAAATTAGCTTTGTATACACTAGTGGGAAATGATTATTAAAGTCTTGTCTAAATTGAAATGGCTTTGTTTGTGTTTTATCTATTCTGAAAGTCTAGGTGGAAGTAAGAAAAAAACAGCTACATATTAACATCTCCAATTTTAATTCATAACTGTACTATCCCTGTACCAGTAATCAATGCAATATCCATTGTCTTCAGCAACCATTCATTCTCATCTCCCTAAACATTAATTTACCACGCACCAAAATCCACACTCATTCTACGACTGCTTGCTTTCAATTCAACTTTATTTCGTATAATTCAAGTGAAGCGGCACAATGAATTGAATCCTTGCGCGCTATATCAAGCGCTATCGCTAGTGCGTCCCGTGCTACGTCCTTCATCGCCCCAGCACCAGGTCCACACGGAGGCCGTAGGCGTCAGGCCGCCACTGGGTAGGAGCAGATGGACGCCTTCAGGAGATCGCAGTCCGCCGTCGTCCACCAACTCTCGTCTACCAGGTACAAGAAATACAAGTTCAGCATGATGCATATCGAGGAAATTGCCTTTTGTACCTTCCCAACGATAAAAAAATATCTTCGTATCTCTTTGCCAAACTACAGCCTAGACACGGTCACACAGAGCGGTACGTTCCGGGTGTGACCCTATCTTCGCTGTAGTTGACATTTGTCTCGCTGGCGCTGAATGTCGCCCTGTTGTTGGTCTTCCTTGACGTGTTGGACGTGATCCTGGTGATCGTGAATCACTTCTATTGATGAACCTCGCAGTGGTTCTACAGCGTTGTTCGGACTGATCCCCGTCCCTGTGAGATCAGGCCGCTCGTTATCGGCCTGGACTGAAAGGATGATTGCTGCTTTTTTTTTTACTTTGCAGAACTCAAAGGTTAAATAACTTGAAATAAGCCAGCTATAATAAAAAAAAAAACAAAGATAACATTCCATAGAAAAACAAGCAGGACAGGACACCAACATGCACAGACGACTAAGTTGGACTTTTACACCTGAGGCCGGCAGTATACTTTAGATATAGGACGATAAAGATAGTATGTACCTCAAGAGTTTGAACGTTCTGTCCTACTTTGCTGTTGCTCAACAGCCATTCATTAGGTGAAATGTAACGTGACCTGTTTACCGATCACGGATCCAGAAAGCTTTTTTTTTTTTTAAATTAATTTGTATGGTCTTTTTGTGGCTGTGAAGGGGAAGAGGGTTGGCGATGAGAAGGAACGACGTATAGAGCAAAGAATCGCAGGCGGGAATTGAACCTGGCACCCTAGCAGGCGGCGCCGGCGTGGTGGTCATTGTGTTCAAACGTCTCCGAGTCGTACCCATGTGGAACATCTCCAGGCAGAGGGGCTTCGCGCTGTGGACGTTGGGGTGACCTTTCATCCAGTCGCTGTACACCAACTCTGATCCATCCAGCCACTGGGCCCGCTGGTTCTGGAGGAGAAAACACACACACACACACACACACACACACACACACACACACACACACACACACACACACACACACACACACACACACACACACACACACACACACACACACACACACACATTTTGAGAGGAAACTCTACTAAAGAATGCTATTGAGTTAATATCTTTTCTTTAATACATAATTGGGGCGCAAATTCTGGTGTAGCCAAAAAGTGTGAGTGAAAACGACATGAAGTCAATTCGTTGTGCAAGAGGTGGGCGGGGCTAAGGGGCTGACCTTGACCACGCCTCCCAGCCAGGTCAAGCCGGGGCTGACCTTCCCGTCCTTGGTCACCATGGAAACCAGACCAGAATGCAGTTGCCCATCAGTTATGGAGGCCAAGTCTGAGTTTGGTGCAAGGCCTCTGCACGTGGACTGGGGAGGAGACACAGGTTAAGCAAACTGTTTGGCTTTAACAACAAAAACTCAAATTACGCACGCAAGTCAAAAATCCAATGTTTTGCCAACTTCCACAAGCTCAACTTAAGAGATCAGGTATCTCCTCATCTCGAACCCACATTAACGCAAATATATACATTAATATTATGAAATGAACCCCACCCCGCTCTGCCCTTAATCCAGATAGTATGGATGCGTATGTGTCTAACCTGTGCGTCCTTGAAGGACAGCGGTTTGGGGTTGAACTGATAGCAGCGTCCCATGAGGAGTTTCCCTTTGCACTCTGGCAGATGTCTGCCAAGCGCCAAGGAGGAGCGTTCGGTTCCCTGTCTAAAACCTTCTGGGAAGGACATCATGGGTTCGGTTCCCTGTCTGAAACCATCAGGAATGGACATCATGGGTTCGGTTCCCTGTCTAAAACCATCAGGAATGGACATCATGGGTTCGGTTCCCTGTCTGAAACCTTCAGGAATGGACATCATGGGTTCGGTTCCCTGTCTAAAACCATCAGGAATGGACATCATGGGTTCGGTTCCCTGTCTGAAACCATCAGGAATGGACGAACTGTGGCCATAGGCTTCAGCTTCGACCTGTCTGAAACCATTCAGGAACTTAGGATGGTACATCATGGGTTCGGTTCCCTGTCTAAAACCTTCAGGAATGGACATCATGGGTTCGGTTCCCTGTCTGAAACCATCAGGAATGGACATCATGGGTTCGGTTCCCTGTCTGAAACCATCAGGAATGGACCTCATAGGTTCAGTTCCCTGTCTGAAACCATCAGGAATGGAGGTAATCTGTTGGGTTCCGTGTCTAAGACCTTCAGCAATGGACATCATGGGTTCGGTTCCCTGTCTGAAACCTTCAGGAATGGACATCATGGGTTCGGTTCCCTGTCTGAAAACCTTCAGGAATGGACATCATGGGTTCGGTTCCCTGTCTGAAACCTTCAGGAATGGACATCATGGGTTCGGTTCCCTGTCTGAAACCTTCAGGAATGGACATCATGGGTTCGGTTCCCTGTCTGAAACCATCAGGAATGGAGGAAATCGATTTGGTTCCCTTTCTAAAACCATCAGGAATGGACATCATGGGTTCGGTTCCCTGTCTAAAACCATCAGGAATGGACATCATGGGTTCGGTTCCCTGTCTAAAACCATCAGGAATGGACATCATGGGTTCGGTTCCCTGTCTAAAACCCTCAGGCATGGAGAAGGTGGGTTCGGTCCCCTGTCTAAAACCATCAGGAATGGAGGCCATGCGTTCGGTTCCCTGTCTAAAACCTTGGGGGAGTTTGTCTTCAAAATGTTCCTCCACTCGGACCCAACCAGCGCCACTCCTCTGGACCGGAACTTCAACTGGGGGAGAGACGACAGTATGTTTGTTTGATCACATCTTCATGTTCAAATCCTATCGTTATTTTCCTCTTGTTCTCTCATGTTTTCTTTCCCGCTCACCTTCATCTAACCAATGCCTGTCAATCTCTGCGGAAATCTTCGCCACAACAGGACGTGTGGCGACTGGGGTGTAAACGTTGGGGTTTGGTCACATACGGAGAAAGAATAGAAAAAGAAAAACTCAAAAAATATATATTTATGAAATAACGTTCAGAGTTGAAAGCATCATTCAGGATTATTCATTCGACATTCTCCGTACCGGGATTCACTCTGCGCTCCATCTCGCTGACGTGCTCCTGCACGCGGCCCGTGTTGAGGTTCACCAGGTGGCGCCTCGCGGGCTCGGTGCCCTGGCGGTAGTCATCGGGGAGCAGCCTGGGCGAGGGGCCAGCGCTGTGCCTGAACTCCCCCACCAGACCCTCCACATGGCTGACTCTGGGTGCCAGGGGGGCCGCACGCAGGCCTGGTAGGGACGGGAGTTGTTTAGAAACAATTCAAAATCATCGGTTTTGTGTACACTTTTTTCGCTACGGTTTTGGGGGAGTTTTCACAGGGTACACATGTACAGAACATGAACAGATTGCAATCATTTGAAAGATGTATTCATAGGAAACTGTCGCTGGTAAGTCAGATTGTGGAACATGAAAATCCCATCTTTTATTAGGCAGGCGCTTCCAATTTCTCTGAAAAAATGGTTTGGCCTCTCAGTTACAAGAAAACCCAGTTTTTGTCACAAAAAACGATTATTTCAAAGAAAGATTCCTGATAACGCCGGTTATGTGTTGTCGTGTGAACTGGGAGAAACAGGGTTTTAGGTTCTCAAGCGTCACATTATGCGACAGGAAATGCTTAACGTCATGTGAGGTCCTGCTGTCTGTCCCACACAAACGAACCTCGCGCCGTATAGGGGGATTATTTGTTTACCAACACGGCGGATGCGCGCGCAGAATGATTGCGCAATGAAAATTTATTTGACCGGTTGCCATGGTTATCTCGGTGTGGTTAATTTGCAGTTGCGGTGTTAATTAGCAATTTTGTCAGCTCACTGTTACATTAAACTGTAATCAGAAAACGCGGTTATATGCTTATATTATTATATGTTATGACCCTATAGTATCTGTGGTATGAATGCTGGGACGAATTTCAAATTATAAATATATACACTTTCTTATGTTGAATGTATAGACCGTCGCGATTGAAACGAAGGACATGGTGATTATTCTCAAAACGAGAGCCGGTAAATTGTGAAAAATGAATTCAATTGTTGTTTTGAAAGGAACAGGAAGTCGCTTGTGTTATTCGTTGTTTTTGCTTCAGAGGATTCTGATTGGCTGGCATGGCGTCTCCCTACATTGCCGCCCAAAGGTTTGGCAAAGTTATAATGGCGCTCGACGGAGCATTTATGCGGGTTTGATGCAAATGACAACTATTTCAAAAACGGTGTGTGCACGATGTTATTTTTGAAAAACGGAGGGTGGGAAATATTAGTTTCTCTAAATACCCTGCTATGCATAAACGTGGCCTCGGAAGGTAAATTCTTCCATAACCAAGACTTATCAAACCTTTTTCCTGTAACAGCCTTCTTGCTTGCTGCAATCAAACTCTTTTTAGGCCGTGATCTACTCTAATCACAGCATCAATGACCCAAGATACATCACTAAATTATTAACAAATACATCTCAAGCAGATATTAGCCGCTCCGATATTAGCCCCAGATATTGGCCGCTCCTATGTGTTGCAATCCTTTCCAGTCGTCTGTGATGAACAGATTAACGTTTATCAAATGAAGTAATTGTCGTTATCATACAGCTATCCCTCAAAGGACGCCTGTAAGACTTTGAGACTGAGATTTATGTTTTGTCTCATAAAGCTTAAGTAATCAGATCAATCACTACATAATTGTGATATGTACCTACTTTAATGTATTTCAGGCCCTTATTTTACCCTTGCTATTTATGCAAATCTATTTTGACCTCATTCTCTGGAATTAAGCACTTTTTCGTAAGGGTGTCTTACCAGAAAGGGCCAAGCATAGCAGTGCAATCCTTAGCATCTTGACCACACTAGACAGGAGAGACGGACACACAGCACATTTAGGACGTTTAGCAGAGCAGGAGCGGTTTGGTTCAGGTGCCTTGCTCAGAGACACCTCCACACTCCAGTCAACGAGAGGTCCCTGGATTTGAACTAGCAGCCCTCCGGTTACAAGTCAAACCACTCTAATAAGTCGACCCTGTATGCATTAAGTAATTTAACATTTTCAAGTGTGTGTGTGTGTGTGTGTGTGTGTTTCAGTGTGTTTCACTCACCTATAGTGGAGCTGTGTTCGTCGGACCTGATCCTGGCTTACTGACTGTCTCTCTGAGGCGAAGGAGGCTTTATAAGGACCTCAGGACATGTCGGGCAGCCGCCCAATGCAGATAAAAACATGAATCTAGGATGACTCATTCACCTGCCGTTGTACTTTCCACCGAAGGACACTTTGACCCCAGGGTTGCTTAATACTGCAGACAAGGTAGGGCTGACTGATATATTGAGGTGTGATGTCTTCCTACACTTCGAATTCCTGTTAATATTCTTATTAGGTTAGACTCCTTGTTTCAAGAGCCACTTTGGTGTTTGGTGTTTGGATTGGTGTTATGAGCGTCCCCCTGCGGTGGTCCTACGCTGTCCTGTAAAGGTTACCTTGCCACTTTTCTACTGATTAAAGCACGGAGTTTGTCAACA
The DNA here is from genome assembly GCA_900291075.1 of Melanogrammus aeglefinus. Classification (NCBI taxonomy): domain Eukaryota; kingdom Metazoa; phylum Chordata; class Actinopteri; order Gadiformes; family Gadidae; genus Melanogrammus; species Melanogrammus aeglefinus. Next base: position 54,850 of record OLKM01001258.1, on the reverse strand, counting down.
AGGTAGAGGGATCGTTTGGCAACGAATGGCGGACAAAAATGGCCCTAATTAACTTGTCCCGAATGGAAACTTAACTGTAGAATAAGATCCAGCTCCATAATCTTTTCCAAAATGTTTATTCTATCAAATAATAATACCATCTTATAATAGCATAATACTTAGGCCTGTTTGATCATGTATTGAAAGGTAGAATGTATGTGAACTCTATTCACATACTGTACATCACGTTCACACTCGGACATGATATTGTGTATTGAACATAAAGGCTTTTGTATCTTCTCCAAGTCATTCTAGATTTCTCCACAATGAACCCAAACAGTAAACTCTGCCATCAGCCAGTGCGTCATGCTACTACAACACACGACGACGCATCAAAAAGAAATAGCTACAATTGTTGTCAATTCTTTTTAACTTTTTTTGTCTAATAAGAAGTAATATGGTTATCTGCAACATGCATACCATTTATTTATTTTTGGATGTGCTTTTATTTCCCAGCGGTGCTGTTGATGGCGGCTGCTGTTCAGCGGGGGCCACAAACATACATATTCACATACGATGTGCGCGACCTAACAAAAGTTTAGCTTGAGGTATTCACATCCTGTAGTTGTATTTAAGCGTGCCTTTTGTATATAATTGTAAGAAGTATGTATCTGACAAACACATATCCGCTCTCGCTCTCGCTCTCTCCCTACTCCTCTCTCTCTCCCCTCCCCCCTTTCACCCCCATATTAGCATAGGATGTGCGCGACCTAACAAAAGTTTAGCTTGAAGGATTCACATCCTGTAGTCGGTGTGGACAGTCTTTTGGTCAATACAGGACCTTTTCCAAGACCTCATGAAAACCTCTTCAATAATTTTGTTTTTGTTCATCAAAAGGTATTGTATAACTGCTATCGTCCACAAATCAACAATCTCCCCGTGACCCCTTAAAGCATAGCAGTGTTGCGCCCCTCAGGTTAGGAAACACTGCGCAAGAATCAAACGTCCTCATGTTTCACTACTGTTGTTGTTGTTGTTGTTTTTTGTATCAGCACGGTCTTTCCGGGCTTTGCTCAGGAGGTAAGGCAGGTTGACTTGTAACCGGAAAAGTTGCTAGTTTGATCCCCTTGCTTGAGGTGTCCCTGAGCAAGACACCTCACCCTACCTGCTCCTGATGAGCTCGCAGTCACCTTGCGTGGTGTACTCCGCCGCCGTCGGCGTGTGTGGAAGTCGCTGTGGATCAAAGCGTCTGCTAAATGTAAATGTAGTTAAAGCCTGTGTTGAGCTCAACCCCCCCCCCCTCCCCCGGGTGCGAAGGGGTTAGGGTCAGGTTTATGGTTAGGGTGAGGGTTAACCCTAAACCTAACCCTAACTCTAATCACAACCAATCGGAGGAGAGCCATTCTAACCAATCACAGGCGAGTCAGAGGTGAAAAAGGCGGGACTTGCCCCGACCATCCTACGGAAAAATGATCCGCTCTCCGGATCCTATGTTGCCCGGTCACATACAAAGCGGGGAACATAGGGCACATTTAGGAACAAAGGAACTCACTGCAGGAAACAAAGCTCTAGATCAGTGGTTCTCAACTTTTTTTGAGCAAACCCCCCCTGACCTTACCCTGATCCTCTGGCGCCCCCCCCACCCCACCCCAATAAAAAAATGAAAATAAACTAACAACCCCACTCACACTCGTGTTATATTGCTTAAAGGTGTCAGTGCGTCGTTTTTCATTGATTTTGCGTTGGTCACTAACAGCAATGAATGCCCTCTGAGTCGGTTTTGGTGCAAAAAAATAAAAAAATATTCATGAATATTCATGACATGCAAATATCTCAGCTCTGATTGGCTAACAGCACTGTCCATCATTGTAATAAACCCAATTGAACTTCCAGAGCGACAGTCGGGGGGGGGGGGGGGGAGCGAGAGCGAGATCTATTGACCAAGAAAAAAGAGTTGAGGAAGAAATGGTTAGATTGAATATTCATTCACCGTGACCGCGGTGCGGGCACTCCCGTGACTCTCGGCGTGCCCCGTGAACGAATGAATGAATGGCGCGGGAACCACGGGCACCACGGCCCGGCAAACGCGGACAACGCGAGAACAGATCGGGCGCAGAGGTCTACATACAGTGGGGCAAAAAAGTATTTAGTCAGCCACCAATTGTGCAAGTTCTCCCACTTAAAAAGATGAGAGGCCTGTAATTTTCATCATAGGTAAACCTCAGCTATGAGAGACAAAATGAAAAAAGAAAATCTATAAAACACATTGTCTGATCTTTAAAGAATTTATTTGCAAATTATGGTGGAAAATAAGTATTTGGTCAATAACAAAAGGTCATCTCAATACTTTGTTACATGCCCTTTGTTGGCAAGACAGAGGTCAAACGTTTTCTGTAAGTCTTTACAAGGTTTCCACACACTGCTGCTGGTATTTTGGCCCATTCCTCCATGTAGATCTCCTCTAGAGCGGTGATGTTTTTGGGCCTTCTCTGAGCAACACAGACTTTCAACTCCCTCCAAAGATTTTCGATTGGGTTGAGATGTGGAGACTGGCTAGGCCATTCCAGGACCTTGAAATGCTTCTTACGAAGCCACTCCTTCGTTGTCCGGGCGGTGTGTTTGGGGTCATTGTCATGCTGAAAGACCCAGCCACGTTTCATCTTCAGTGCCCTTGCTAATGGAAGGAGGTTTTCACTCAAAACTCACGATACATGGCCCCATTCATTCTTTCCGTCACACGGATCAGACGTCCTGGTGCCTTGGCAGAAAAACAGCCCCAAAGCATGATGTTTCCACCCCCATGCTTCACTAGGTATGGTTTTCTTTGGATGCAACTCAGCATTCTTTCTCCTCCAAACACGACGAGTTGAGTTATATTTTGGTTTCATCTGACCATATGACATTCTCCCAATCCTGTTCTGGATCATCCAAATGCTCTCTAGCAAACCAAACCGGCCCGGACATGCACTGGCTTTAGCAGGGGGACACGTCTGGCACTGCAGGATTTGAGTCCCTGGCGGCGTAGTGTGTTAGTGATGGTAGCCTTTGTTACTTTGGTCCCAGCTCTCTGGAGGTCATTCACTAGGTCCCCCCGTGTGGTTCTGGGATTTTTGTTCACCGTTCTTGTGATCATTTTGACCCCACAGGGTGAGATCTTGCGTGGAGCCCCAGATCGAGGGAGATTATCAGTGGTCTTGTATGTCTTCCATTTCCTAATAATTGGGTTAGGGTTGATTTCTTCACACCAAGCTGCTTACCTACTGCAGATTCAGACTTCCCAGCCTGGTGCAGGTCTACAATTGTGTTGCTGGTGCCCTTTGACAGCTCTTTGGTCTTGGCCATAGTGGAGTTTGGAGTGTGACTGTTTGAGGTTGTGGACAGGTGTCTTTTATACTGATAAGGAGTTCAAACAGGTGCCATTAATACAGGTAACGAGTGGAGGACAGAGGAGCCTCTTAAAGAAGAAGTTACAGGTCTGTGACAGCCAAATACTTATTTTCCACCATAATTTGCAAATAAATTCTTTAAAAATCAGACAATGTGTTTTCTAGATTATCTTTTTTTCATTTTGTCTCTCATAGCTGAGGTATACCTATGATGAAAATTACAGGCCTCTCTCGTCTTTTTAAGTGGGAGAACTTGCACAATTGGTGGCTGACTAAATACTTTTTTGCCCCACTGTATTTTGTATTTGAAATGCAACGGTCTCGTGGAGACTACGCTCAGAGCAGCTGGAACTGAGCAACCGCAAGAGGAAGGAGGAAAACGGGCTATGAAACTAAGTTATACTTTTTTCTTGCTATCGGCCATGTTTGATTGTGTTGTGTGGGTTATTGAACTGTTAACCCGCAAACTTGGGTTATGTTTATCAGTGTTACTATAGAGACCATGACGATAGCTGATGTAACGGGAGTCCGGGCGTGTGCAGGACCGAACCGCGCTGTATTACCACTGTTCCACTGCGCATCGACAGTAAAGCTGAGACGGTAGAGGGGTTAGAAACCAATAAATGAAAATGGGCTATTTATTTCAGGTAGCCTGTTTTTTCACCCAAAACAAATAAAAACAATGAAAGTTTAAAATCCCCCCCCAAAAAATGTAATCACGTTCCCAGCGCCGCCCTAGGTTGTGCGAACAACCCCGTTGAGGGACCATGCTCTATGACTAACGCCCAAACCCTGTGACCACATGGCTTATCCTTGACAAGGAAGTGTCTTCTCATTCAAACTGTACCGACTGAGGGGGAGCGTGAAACCGGTAAGTCCCTTAAAAATTAAAGTGTGGAGTATAAGACTTGCGTTTCATATAGTTCCCACTTTCAGCATTAAATATGAGTTTTCACGGCAGAGTTGTTATAAGACGAAGTCCAAAACAAAAGAGGATTCAGCATTGAGAGGAAGCTCGAGCCCGCACAAACAACTTTGCAGATATAGCGTAAAAATACTTTTTATATTATGTTGGTAATAGTATGTATAGTATGCGGAATGTACTATAACCATGTGGAAGGCAAAAATGTTTGGAGCAGAATAAATAGATAAATATTCAAAGCCTTCACGATAGCATGGTAGCTTCACCAAGGAATTATGATTGCGGGAGCCACAGGGGTGCTAAATTGTTTATAAATATAGCCTACATATAAGTCATTCCGATGTCTTCATATATATTACTATATATATAAATATATATACACAGGAACAGATTGTGAGAGGATGTGGAGGGAAGCGTTTCTCACGTACACAACATCAGGAACATCTTCGAAGTTCAGAAAGTTTGAGGGGAAACCCCTGTGCACGCTCCACCACGATGTCTGCGTGTGCAGACTATGGAGATCATCTTATGGTGAGCAGAACGGTGATGTAGAAGGTGTGGTAGAAATTATTGATTATATTCTATGTTAAACCATGATTATTACTAGGCCTAAATATCTAATGGTAGAAAACATCTGGAACGTCTCTGGTTCAGGGCTTGGCACGGCGCCAGGGAGTCTGGGGTCAGACAAGTTGGAACTCCCTCCTTTTGTGAGACCGGAAACCAGGCCTGGTGTTTTAGATTGGTGTTGCCGGCCACTTCATCAGAGGGATCATGACGTATTGTGGGCGGAAACCCCAAAGGAGGGACTGCTCTAAGCATATGGATAAAGAGGAGACCTCAATCGATTGACCGTCAATGCTTTGCAAAACATTCGGCTTTGTTGTTGCTTTTTTAACGATAAAGTCTTTTTTGTCATACTCAACCCGGACTCCTCAGTTGCTTTTATTCTCTAGTTAGTTAAGAATTAGATTGTGGTTTTACCCCACCACAAAGGTCATTATGGACTTATACGGCCAAAAGTTGTTTGATATTTTCTACACTTGCTGAATTTGTGATTGCATGTTTAAGAATTAAGATTAACTTCTGTAATGTCATCTTTCCCAGATGAAGATGTTATTTTATTGTTGGTATTTCCCTTCTTTTTCAAAGGTAAGACATTTTTAAATATTTAAGAGTTCCAATAACCATAATAATTGTAATAATTTGGGCTGTTACTCTCATAGCCTAAAATGACAATTGATTCAATCATGTCATGTTCACGTCATGTTCACGTGACTTGCAACCTTCCTCTTTTAGTTTGTACTGGCCTTCCTGTTTCTGGAGCGGTCGGAGGGAAGGTCGTGTTTCAATGCAACTCAATAAAGAAGATGGAAATAAAGTCTATTTCCTTTCAAGGAGGCACAGATTTTAAAAAGGTTATAATTGGATATCATGCTCCGACGAACAAGACCGAAATCCTTCGACCTGACACCTTCTTGAACAAGGGGGATAGAACGGTGACCTTTGGAAATCTAACCGTCTCAGATGAAGGGACATATAAATGCATCATAAACCATGATGTCGGTGGAGGAAAAACTGAAGACACCATAACAACGCTCAACATAACTGGTAGGCTCCCGTTCACTCATTCCCACTCTCAACAAGAACATTGGTATAATGTATAATACCTATTACATTCAACCACTCCAATCAGTTTGTTCTGAAATGCACAAATGTGGGCAGATAAACTCTTCATCTAAAGCATGTAACTTTCTCCAAGTTAGTTTTAGACTTTCAGAGGAATTTTAGATTTTCCCTCTGGAACACATGTCAGGATGCCAAATTCTTTGCACTTTAGTTTATCCCCTGAATGACTCACACCATGACTCACACCCTTTTGCTTCACATAAAAAGGGAAGGGGGAAGATTCGCCCGGCGTGTTTGCAGTCATCTCCCGTTCTCTTCGTTAATGAACTTCTCTTGTTTTCCCTCTTTCATAGCAACCCCCGATACAGTGACACTAGAGTGCCACATCCCTGAGAGCGCTGGTGACGTCTCCAATGCCTCGCTCACGTGTACTGCCACCGCGGTCTATCCAGTCAGCAAAATATCATGGAATGTCTCTGGTGTCCTTGAGCATCAGTGGAAGAACACAGTCAAGCGGGATAATAATTCGCTGCTGTTCAACATCTCTAGCACTGCGTTCTTCAACTGTTCAGACAAATCAATGCGACTCATCAGATGCTCTTTGGGGGACGATTCCTCTGACGAGAAGATTGTCTGTCAGCAGCCAGAAGGTGAATTTCATTGAGGGACACAGGCAGATAAGGACTATAGTGGTAGACTGGCTTTCTAGAGGTTGGTGGGGGTAAAAAGAATTAACTGACTGTTAATTGTATATAAACTGTAATGCCCCGTCATGTCAAACAGAGCATTCCCAAACAAAAAATTGTAGTTGTAACGATACAAGCTGCTATTTCAGTTACTTAATTCTGGTGCCAATGTGTTTTTTTCAAGGTCATACTTTACCAATCTACCTTCTAATTTTAATCGCACAAGTCCTGGGGTTGGGCGGATTTGCTTTGCGGAGACAATGCAAAAGAAATCCACGTAAGTGCACACAAGATCATTGATCAAACAAACTAAAATATGCAGTATACACGTTTTTGACATTTTTCTTGTCTATGCAGGATGGTAAGCTAGATCATAATCGAATTTCACACTCATCTCTTAAAATGCAATCCCTACAGCTTTTGAATTTACCATTAGGCCTATTAGATAATATCGTTTTTCCTGAAGTCTGTAAAATAACAACGCCGTGAAAATAGAGCAGTAGGCTACGGAGCATGAATTTGTGCCATCCTTTACACATGGATTTTCAGAATGAATGTTATGCAGTTCTGTCAGGGAGTGAACACCTGACTTATTCGGGGCTTAACTGAACTTGCCTGTTTTAAAGCACAACCGCCGATGCCGGAACAGGGAGCGGCAGGGAGCGGAACTACGGCGGAGAACCGGCGCGACTCCTATCAGATAGCAGAGTGCAGCAATGAGTGCCATGGGGACCACGGCCGAGAAGGAGACGGATACATCGTGGTGACCGTCGGCGTGGTCGCAGAGTTCGCCGAGTTCAGGGGGGGGGTAGGACCATCCCAAGTTGGACCTCTGGCGCCCTCCTAGGTCCTTTGCGGCAGAGACATTGTGTGGGGTTTGTTTGTCTATGGGTGGGTTAGCGTTAATGTGTGGTACTGAGTTATTGTTCCCGACACCGTCACCGAGACGTCTATGTTAAAAAAGTTCTATTTCATGTAGACTACGCCGTCTAGGCTTCGCCACTGAAAAGTTTCAACTATGCACCAATCAACGTGCACCAATCACCAATCACATTTCCCACGGCACGTGTATATAAGGCGGCACAAACCGCCGCTCATTCTCCATTTTCTTTCAGCATTTGTAACTGATCAATGGAAAACGAAGAAATTACCTAAAAGAAAGAAAACCTTTTTCCCCCCGTCCGTGGACCTCGAGTTCCGGACGCCCAGGACACAGACAACGAGCAGACGTCGAGGTTTACGACGTCGCCTACTTGGACGACGTCTTTGCTTATTCTGCGTCCGGGGTCTCCCGCTACGGGGCTTCCACCGAAGCCACTGTCGTCCTGAGGGACAAACCACGCCGGATGGCCGATCTATCCGGCGAGATCATGGGTGAGGCGGTGGCCATCAAGGGCATCTCATGCCAGCCCCGCCTCTCGCCCCCATGTCGGATGACATGCAGGGCGAGTGTTTTCGCACCCTGTCTTCCTCCCGGCGGGTTACCCAGTGCCCCCTGTTCCCACCGGTTCAGCACTGCGGGTGGGGACCCTTCTACTCTGAAGGCCCCGGTGAGGGCCTTCACTGACTTCACCAACGTGGAAGGGTGGGCTGATACTCAGGCGAGGGGGAGCCCTCGCCTGGAGCCTAGCAGCGCTTCTCTGTCCGGGCGCCGGATGGCGTCCTAATGAGAAGCCGCTGCCCCCCGACCGCCTCCAGAAGCAGTTTATCGGCCTGACGGACAGGGTGTTCGTCTGTGCCTCGCAATCTGCGGCGGCGATCGGCAACCTCGCCCTGCTCTCCTCTGCCCTGGATGAGGCCGCAAGATGGCTGACGGTTTCCCGCTTCTCTGGCGCCGTCCTCCAGCTATGCCAGCCGATAGCCGTTTCAGCCGGCCGGCATATGGCGTGGGCCACCATGATCCAGAGGGCCATATGGCTCTCTCACACTGCGGTTCCGGAACGAGAGCGGGCCAGCCTCGTCCAGGGCCTATTAGCTCCAGATGGACTATTTGGGGCCCGGTTCTTGGAGGTGCTCGCGCACCAGCAGTCCGTTCGTGAGAATCGTTCCCGGTTCGGGGCGATTCTCACGGGCTCCTCCCATCAGAAGGCCGGGAGGAAGCGGGGTCCAGGCCGGCCCCAGCGCTCCAGGGGGCCGCCTCCGCCACCGCCGCAGCCGCAGAGAGCAGCACCGCGGAGCCAGAAGTTCCGCAGGCTTGCTCCCACTTATTCTTTTCCTAATAAGGATAAAAAGAACGTTCGGCCGAACGGCAGCACATACTCCCTAAAGAGCGATATGCCTCTAGGCTGCCTCTTCCCCCCCCCTCAGCCCGGTGGCTGTAGGGTGGCGGCCGGACGGCGTGTCTACAAAGCCTCTGGTTCACCTGCTTCTAAGAAGCGGCGTCCCTTTGAGCTTCGTGGGCGAACTGGAGTCTCATTACACGGGCCCGAGTGGATACGGACGCTTGTACTAGTTTCCTAGTTTCCCACATTATCCCCTCTACCTCCCTTCTACAGTCTGTGGAAGGTCACTAGACGGGTCTGCGGACAATGCACGGTCACGAGTGCTAGAGCTAAGCGGCTCGTTGCCTGTCCAGCAGACACGAGCGCGGGGTCTAGACAGCTCGCTGTTTGTACAGCGACTAGCTCCGTAACGTCTACCACACTCGCTGAGCCTCCTCCCTTTCATAGGATGGCCCCCTTTGGTCCACACACTACATGTGTGGAGGCGATAGGGGCAGAGGAATACGGGTTATTCCTGTACAGCGTTCCTCAGCTGTCAGCTCGCCCTCTCTCCGACCGCTATGCGTGTTGGCTAGAGCAGTGCGTTTTACCATCTTGGTTGGACAACACGTTGAGATGGGGTCATCCCATTTAGTTCAAGCGCCGTCCCCCACCCTTTATGGGGTTGGTGGAGACCAGGCTACGGGACCCAGCGGCAAGCACGGCTCTGGCAGCAGAGGTGGCCCGTCTCTTGGAGATTGCGGCCATCACTGTCGTTATCCCCCTCCGCCCCCTAGGTGTACGAGTTACACCTACGGTTGGACCCCGTGCGACATAAGCTCAGGGTGCTCCTCCTACCCCATTTGGTTTCACCAGACCTGGAATATTGGGGGGAACACCCCCCCCCCCCCCCCCCCGCCCTTCTCAGGGGTGTTCCCCTGGGCAGAGTGACGTCCTACGTTGTGGTCTTCATGGACGCCTCGTTGACAGGTTGGAGAGGAACGTGCCTCTCTCACTCGGTAGGAGGCGAGTGGCGCATGCCCCCTACAGTCCACGTAAATGTGCTGGAACTCGTCGCTGTGAGGAAAGAGCTGTTGCATTTCTTTCACCTGGTATGTGGCCGCTACGTTCTGATCAGGACAGACAGTGTGTCGGTGGTGGCATACATAAACAAACAGGGGGGAGTGCGCTCCTCTGCTCTCCACCAAAAGGCGGTCGAGCTCTGGCTTTGGGCTCATCAGTATCTCCTCAGTCTGAGAGCCCTGCATGTCGCGGGCGCCCAGAACTTCGGGGCGGACTTCATTTCTTGCGGTGGTCCCCGCCGCGACGAGTGGTCGGTTAACATCCCCACATTTTCAGACTGATCTGGCAGAGGTTCGGGACGGCTCAGGTGGACCTGTTCGCGTGCAGGGAGAACACACACTGCAGGTGGTGGTTCTCTCTCAACCCTCGGGATCTTCCCCCGTTGGGGGTGGATGCGTTGGCGCACACACCTTGGCCGCGGGTTCTCTTGTATGCGTTTCCTCCGCTCCAGCTGATCCTTCCTCTTCTGGAACGGGTCAGACAGGAGAGATTGTCCCTGATTATAGTGGCTCCGGAGAACCGCTCAGCTCTGTGGTTTCCAGAGCTGGCGACGCTCTCACGGACGGCGCCGTGGCCGGTACCGTTCAGACCGGATTCGCTTTCGCAGGCCCATGGGACGGTGCACCACCCGCCCGATGTATCAGGATGGCTGTTGATCTGGCTCGTGAGAGGTTGATCCTGCAGGTCAAAGATTTGCCTGAAGCGGTTATCAACACTATCCAGGGTGCTCATGCGCCTTCTACTTCCCTACTTCCCTTTATGCGGCGAAGTGGTGCGCTTTCTCTGATTGGTGTGACAGGAACCACGCTGTTCCATCCCATTGCGAGGTGGGAAGCGTGTTTGCCTTTCTGCAGCACTTATTGGAGAAGGGTTTGGCCTTTTCCACTATCAAGGTCTATGCGGCAGCTGTTTCAGCTGGCCATGCGGGCTGTGATGGTGGACCGATCTTCAGCCATCCACTGGTCAAGAGGTTCTTGCATGGGGCTTGACGGGTTAGGCCTGTTTTCGCACCACGCTGGGACCTCCCCACCGTGTTGCGCAGGTTGTCCAGGGCCCCTTTCGAGCCTCTGTCTCAGGCCCCTTTGGATGCCCTGTCCTTTAAGGCGGCGCTCTTATTGGCTTTGGTTTCTGCCAAGCGGGCCTGTGAGCTGACCGCTCTGTCTGTCAGCCCGAGCTGCTTGTTGCTTAACGAGGACAGCCCCTTTGCGCTGCTCAGACCTAATCCTGCGTTCCTCCCTAAGAACATTAATAGTTCTTTCCGGTCGAAAGATATTGTGCTTAAGGCTTTTCACCCCCCGCCTCATTCTAGTGAGGCGGAGGCGGAGTTGCATCTCCTGTGCCGCGTGTGCGGGCGCTGGCTATGTATGTGAAACGCTCGGCGCGCGTTCCGCTCCACACAAGTTTATTTGTGTGTTTATAGCGACGCTAGCAGGGGCCGCGCTCTCTCTAAACAGCGGTTTTCTCGCTGGATATGTGAAGGTGTTTGCTTAGCCTATGCTCGGCAGGGCTTAGCACCACCATTGGGCGTTAAAGCTCACTCTACACGGGGCGTGGCTGCTTCAGCGGCTCTGTTCAGAGGCGTTCCGGTGGAAGACATTTGCGCGGCTGCGTCTTGGTCTTCACCCGGGCCCTTTGTCCGTTTTTACATGCTAGACATGTCCAGGGGCTCACTCGGCAACTCTGTGTTGGAGTCCGGTGTCCCTTCTACGGCTTATGAATGAAGGCATGTTCTTTTTTTATAGTCTAATTAACATTTCAGTTTTTTTTTTCCTTTGCTTGTTTAGCTATTTATGACAGTTAACAATGTTGGTGTATTACAATTAATTAATTAATTAATTAATTAATTAATTATGTGCGTAGGCCACTCCAACTTCGTTGCTGGTTGATATTTAACCATTTATTTGTACATAAGTTATTGATTACATTTTTCGTGAATAGTTAGTTGGAAGAAATCTGTTTCTTAAGCAATAATATTGAACTGTATTTTTTGTAGGCCTAGCTACATACATTTACTATGTTGTTGGTATTATATTATATTGTTATATATTATATTGTTATATTATATCATATTGTTGGTGTTATATGGAGCAATCTTTCATATTTATAAAGTTCAAAGATCAATAAAGTTATCTATTTGTATTTGATCTGCCTGCATGTCCTCTTGATTATAGTATTACAGTGTGTACTTTGGTTATCAGCTATCATAAAATGGTGTCCAAATGGCTACATGTGTAAGAAATAGGACTTGAACAAAAAGTGTTACAATAAGAAAGCTTTTGTTACAAAAATCCTCCCACCCTCGGATTTTAACGGAACACATTTTCTTCCTTTTTCTTTTCTTTTTTTTACTTTGGGGGGACAGCTACACACAACGTGGAGAGGAAGTCCCTTTGGCTGGGGCAGAAGAGTGGAAGGGGGGGGACAAATGAGGATGAAGTAGGGAAATGAATGAACAGTGGGAATAACACAAATGATTTCCAAAAAAAGGTTTTAATTACTGATTTATCAAATATGCAGAGAAGAGCATCATTGAATAAAGATTAAGGACCTGGATTACATTTTACAGTATTGAAAACTCAGTTGAAAGAACAATTCGAGTGGGAGTGGGAGAAGGCTGAACGTATTGGCCCTGAAAGTATCAGTTTCCCCCACTCTGGATTATCGCTTCAAGAGTGAAATGCTTTTTAAAAAAAAGGTTCATTTCCCCTATAGGTGAAATGAACCTTGTCCTTTAGGTACAAACTACAGCAGTTAAACCGTATCCCAGGATGCTCTACGCTGTTGCCTCCTAGCTGTACACTAACAAATGCATTCTGTTCACCCATTTCCTGGTGTGATTTAGCATCCCCGGATGGTCAGCCCTCCACCGGCATCTCTCGTTGATGTTGGGGTACACGATCACAGCATCACTGGGAACTGCCGGTGCAGGTACTGCAGGGCCTGCGTCATGGCGGCAGCAACCTCAACTGCCTCCAGGCGTCCGAGGTCGTTGCCGCCACAGTGGATGAGCAGGACGTCCGGGGTTGTTCCTCTCAGGGACTGTAGGAAGAAAGGGATGAGGCTCTTCCATCTCAGTCCGCCCCAGCCCAACCAACTGACCCTGGCCTCCAGGCCAAGGAGGGGGCCACAGGTTTCTCTGGCCTTCCATGGCGGACGTAGCTGTCCCTGATAATCCATACTTCTGGACCTAAAGATTACAAAACACAGATTACTATACATTTAAATACAGAGTGAGGGGGAAATGTAGCACAAATTGTTTGTTATTGTTTGTTTTCCAATGGACTGTTAACTTATAGACGAATACCGCTTAATATAGACAGTAATTAGCTTACGTCATATGCAGTACTTGAGTGAATGAGTATTGTATTGTCATCAATATCATCTTGTGTTGTCTGTGTGGGGACACACAAACAATACAAGATGAGATTCTGTGAATATATTCTCCTTAGACAAGCTAAAGACTTACTTTGAATAGGGGGTTGCCCTGGCACTCCAGCCCTTGTCTGTTCCATTCTGTTTGCAGCTAAAATATAAACATAAGAAAAAATGATTAAAGCCCTACATGCAGGTTAACCGGAAGTTTTGATTAATGGGTACATAAAGCACTCAAAATATGTGTATCATTTATAAAATGTCTCAGAAATATGTTAAAGTCCAGTTTTTGTCGTTTTTGGCAGTAACGGGTGTTTTCTAACGCCATACTGGAATTAAACACTTTTTCGGAAGGGTGTCTTACCAGAAAGGGCCAAGCATAGCAGTGCAATCCTTCGCATCTTGACCACACTAGACAGGAGAGACGGACACCCAGCACATTTAGGATATTTAGCAGACACTGACGGAGTCAACCATGCAAGGTGAAGCCAGCTCGTCAGGAGTACTCACGGTCAGGTGCCTTGCTCACTGACACCTCCACACTCAGCCAGGTGTGTGTGTGTGTGTCTGTGTGCTGTGTGTGTGTGTGTGTGTGTGTGTGTGTGTGTGTGTGTGTCTGTGTGTCTGTGTGTCTGTGCGTGTTTCACTAACCTGGGCTACTGAGGCGAAGGAGACTTTATTAAGACCTCAGCCCCTGCCATTGTACTTTCCACCGAGTGGCCTCAGGGTTGATCGATTAGTTCTGCAGACAAGGTGTACACTTCAAATTCCTGTTAATATTCTTATTAGGTTAGACTCCTTGTTTCAAGAGCCACTTTCATGAACCAGGAGAACAGCATTAGACTAAACGGGTCAGTCGGCTTACCCTGCCCTGTGACATGCTATGAGCAGATCCGTGGTTGGTGTCATGAGCGTCCCCCTGCGGTGGTCCTACGCTGTCCTGTAAAGGTTACCTTGCCACTTTTCTACTGATTAAAGCACGGAGTTTGTCCACAAGGTAGAGGGATCGTTCGGCAACGAATGGGGGGCAAAAATGGCCCTAATTAACTTGTCTCGAATGGAAACTTAACTTTGACCCGCTGACCGGAATCTGTAGAATAAGTTTAATGCTCCGCCAAAATATTTATTCTTACAAATAATAATACCATTTATAGTATAACACATAGGCCTATTTGATCATGGATTGAAAGGTAGTATAGTATCTATTTACAAACGATAGCTTGTATCAGTGACAAATGCAAATCTGTTCGTAGGCCTTTATGTAAAATAAATTAAAGAAAACATGAAAAGCTGTAGAGGTAACATGTATTTGTACAATCTAATCATTAACTCTATTCACATAGGCCTACAGTAAGTGCACACTCGGACATGATATTGTGTATTGAACATAAAGGCTTTTGTATCTTCTCCAAGTCATTCTAGATTTCTCCACAATGAACCCAAACAGTAAACTCTGCCATCAGCCAGTGCGTCATGCTACTACAACACACGACGACGCATCAAAAAGAAATAGCTAATTGTTGTAAATTATTTCTGAAGCGCAGTTGTGTTAAATATAGGCCTATATGACTATTTCGATTTATTTTATTATTACTTTTTATGTCGAATAAGAAGTAATCAATTATGGTTGTCTGCAACATGAATACCATTTATTTATTTATTTGATGTGTTTTTATTGCCCTCCACTGGGATGTCGATGTTATAAAAGCCGGTAAACGTCGACCTTCACGTTATTGGTCAACGAGAGGTCATGCAGGTCGCATTGGTCTTTGGACGTACCGTACGCAAACGTCGCCGCCACATGGGAGAGAACAAGGCTGACCTGCAGACACACAATTTAACGTGCTCGTTTCCGTGTTCTGGATTCAATGCACTGTTACGTTTACAATTTTCCACAGATTTCAGTTTTCAGTTGATATCCAAGGTTTTATGATACGTGGAGAAAAAATAAAATGCAACAATATATATTTTATGTATAATATTATTTAATAAGAATGTAAAACGATTTCTTGAAATCGGGTTTATTAATTTAATGTAATGTAATGCAAAAAAACGCAGTCGACAGTTTACTTATATTGGTTTACAGTTCAGTCTTGGCCTCTCCAATATGGCGGCGACTATGACGGTCGACTCGGTCACTGCGGCGTCTACGTTGTACGTCTGTCATATCATTGGTTCCCAACCCCGGAAGTATTCGTGATTATCATCACCTTTGAGGGCAGTTTCACTGGAAGTTGCAGCAGCTGAGACAACATCAACAACAACAGCAAAGAGGAGCGCACATTTATACTTTCGCCGGACAATTTATTCCAAACCCGTAGTAGACTGGGTATCCCCGCCCATTCTGCCGGCGATTTTAAGGGTCTGGAAAAAAACAATAATTTTATTCTAGTTTCCATACGTTTTTTGCGGGAGCCAATCAGCGATCTGGCTTTCCCCCTGGCGCGCTATTGGCTGGTTTAATGCAATGACGATACGGAAGCGACGGCGTCATTTGAGCTAGGCCCATTAAACCACGCCTCCTGTGCTGAACAAAAATGACAGCAGCCTACACCGGAGACCATAGAGCAATCTACGATTGAGCCTCTTATATTAGCCAGGCTTTACCCGTAGCAGAACCTGTTCCTAGTTGACGCGTGAGGTAGCGAGGCCACGGGGGGAAAGGAGGACCAGCTGTGACAGAGTGGCGCTGGAGGTCACAAGACGTCCATAAGTATCCGTGCCCTCAAACCGCTCCGTCTGCTCTGTCGACTACTTTCTATCATTATTATTATTATTCTGCACTGAATATCTTAAATGGCGCTGGTGACCGCGACCAGACGACTGCTCCGGCTCACGATACGGGTCGGTCCTCTGCGGACGGCGGCTGTGGCGCCGCCCCGATACACGACGCTCTGCTCCCCGGGGAGAACGGATGCTCAGCGGGCATGGGGAGCCCCTGCGGCCTGCTGCGTCCGGCGGAGGGACTTCACCACCTGCACGCAGGGACTCAGGTATGCGTTTTAAATGTGTCCACACGTCTGTCTGAAGTTAAACCATCTATATCAAGCTCCACTCGAGAAGATCATGTATGTTGTATCAAATGTTTGTTGACTTAATTGCAGGTTGGCACAGCAGGGCATTAGAATAGTATCACTGCCAGTGACTTAGCTTAACTATAAGTGACTTGAAGCGATTGAACAACGGGCCAGGCTTGAATACAGCAAGTATACTTTGTTCTCTTGAATTGACAGCAACGAGCAGCTAGTGTGATCGCTTAGCCTACATGACAACGCAAAGCCGGTGCAGCCGTGTGACTGCCCAAGGTTTAGACCAAGACAAGGTTGCCCCGTCCAGCATCGGGTTGGGTAACGCTGGCCACTTGGGTTGAAGGTTGATCTACTACGCTGTGGTCCGGCCTTCGACGGGCTGACCTCGTCCCTGTGTGTCCATACGTCACTGGAGGGGGGGGGAGGGACATGGGTGAAACCCCCTAACCCCCCCCCCCCCCACACACACACACACAAACACCCCTTGGGCCTTGAATGTGCACAGCAAGAGTCTAAAAAGCCCAATATGCCAGCTTGAACATCAAAACTATAACATTGCTTGGCTGTGAGTGAGCTGTTTACTGCCCTGGCAGGTCAAAATGGAATGTAGGTTCATTTCACATTCAATATTTACCCTTTATACTAGGCCACACAATGATAAAGAAGATGTGTTCGTTTTCCATTCGATAAAATGCATCACATACAGGACACGAGCAAAATGTCAGAATGGATGACGTTGAACCAAGTGTGTGAAATGCTGCATTTCGTGAGATTGTCAGGTCTACTGGTGTCACCGGAAGGTATTCACAAAGCCCATCCCAGACCAGGGTCTCCTAGCTGTGGCACCTAAGGCAGGATCCCCACTCGTCCGTCTCTCCCCTCACATCCCAACCATTGAGGGGATGCAGAACCCCCCCCCCCCCCCCCCCCCCCGCCTCCGAACACTGAGCCACAGGGACAAAAACCATCGCTGTTAAAATGTTGTTATTTGATTTGGATACTAAGCCGGTGAAACAAACATCAGAGTAATGGCTGTGTGAATCTGATTGCCTCTGATATCGCGGGTATCTCTGTCTGATCGATTAATCCTTATTAAGTAATTGGAAGTGCAAATAACGTACATTGGCTTCTGAATGTTGCAGTTTGATCTTATGGTTCGTTGATCCATTATAATAGTAATGGGAATAGTTTGGTTTTTCTTGGCATGTTGCCAGATAAACCAAGCACATTTTTAGATTGCACTTTGGAATCTGATTTATAATTTAATCTCAAAGATGGATGACTTGATAAACGTCTTGGAAGTATTGTCCTTACACGTGACGGAATTAAGCATTCAAAGTTAACTCGTCGTTCTTATTTCACAAACTCTGTTCTTTCCCACAGTTGATACGACGAGCCAATGAACCCTCGCCTCGTAAACCCGCCTCTCCCGGAACTGCATTTCATTTCATTCTGAGGGAGAGTCTGGCCTCATCCCCGCTCTAAGCGTTTGGGGTGTGCGGCAGCTGGGCGGGAGTAGTAGCGTTGACAGACAACCCCATTCAGCCAATCAGCGTTTCAAAATAAGTGACGTCATCCAACTGCGCTGGCCTCACTGCTACGGCTCTACTCGTAACCGCAAAGTGACATATTCGCAGCAGACTCGCAGGTAAACTATTAGAAAAATGGCCGAATCCAATGTAAATGACTTTTCTGTTCGATAGCTCCGCCATGTTTGTTGTGGTGAGTCGCGCAGTGCAGTGACGTTATCATCCGGGGCTTTGCGCCAGTCGGTCCCTGATTGGCCAACGTGCTGTGTCAATCACAGCGGCGACGCTGATTGGCTCGGCCTTCTGAGGGTTTCAGTCCAAACGCTTAGAATGGGGATGAGGCCAGACTCTCCCTCAGAATGAAATGAAATGCAGTTCCGGGAGAGGCGGGTTTACGAGGCTAAATGAACTCTAGCTGAATAAAGACATTTAGATTACGGTCTTTGGCTGTGTGTGTGTGTGTGTGTGTGTGTGTGTGTGTGTGTGTGTGTGTGTGTGTGTGTGTGTGTGTGTGTGTGTGTGTGTGTGTGTGTGTGTGTGTGTGTGTGTGTGTGCGCGCTGCCGCGCCCCCCCCCCGCGAGCCCACCGATTCACCACAAAAATCAGTTTGTCCTGAATGAGAAAGCGATTCAAACCAAACCAACACTCATCGTTCCAAAAATACTTCCGCTGCTTGTCCGATATCGAGGTGGGATGGGTTTTAAAACCGTCGGTTCAAAGGGAAAGTGCACCAAGATGAACCATGCCTCGCATGAACGAAAACATGTGTGCGTACTCGGGCCACAGAGAGTCCGGAACCGTGGTCACAAAGGTCAGAGAGGGTGCCATGCGGCGCGTTGTGAGCGAATCATTGTTATTTAGTATAGCACTTCATTCAAATAAAGTATAAACAGTTATAGTCTCGAAAATGGCTTCGCAGGCCCACATTATACGACATCCCATAAACCTGAAGGCTTCTACACACCGGCCCAACTGTTGGCCGTTTGAAACGTTTGGGGAGACTCGAGGCGAGTTCGGGAACCAATCTTGTTCCATGTGTGAAGCTGTGTTGTGAAGATTTTGGAACTTCCAGGACGCTGCCTGGTCCGACTCAACATGCAAGGTTTGAGCGTAGGCGGTCTGAGGTTTGAGGGCGTCGGCCATTCGGTTCTCGCGCACCATCAGGGAATCAGCTCAGTGCGTGGGAGGGGCAGACCCGTGCCACTGCAGGATGTGCACTCTACTCTGTAGTTGGAAGTAGTCTTTGCGGTGTGTTTCGATGCAACTTTTCTGTCGACTGGGTCAGACGAGAGATGAGAGTGTTTGGTTAAAGGCAGTCGGCCGTTGGCGTGAGTCTGGGCTGTGTGGGGGGGGGCCCTTAAGACATCTACAGCGCAAGGAAACGGTTGAATTCTAAAGTTTGGAAATGTCTATGGTTGGTAAAAAAGTTTTTAAATCGAAGTGGATTTACTGAACTTACCCAGGCTCATAATCAGAGTAGAGACCTGTGTTCTCAAACCAGTCAAATTGCGATGTGTGGATCGATGTACACTTTCCGTACTCAACGGCAGCCATCTTGTCGACGTAGCGGAAGAGGGCGGAGCCAGGCTGAGCCAACGTCGGCGCGTTTTCCACATAGCCTGCATTAGTAGTCATTTTGTAGTTTTTATAGCTTTTTATAGCTGCTAGGTGTAGAGTTCACCGTTCAAAGCGGGATGTTTAGTGCGGGGGGAGGAGACGCGCCGGCAGTCGTGATCGTAGTGTCCGGTTAGTGCACCACGGGGTATTGATTTGGAACAACACTGACATCTGAAAATTAGCGCACTTAGTGAGTGTGGATAGTGTACTACGTTTAAGGGTACTCATGGAAGTATGGATATTGGAACATGGCACTATTATGGGATTGCCTCCATCCTCCTCCCCAACCAGCCTTCGCAGCAGCATCCCAGTCGTCGTGGTAACCCCGTGTGACGCCACTGTGCCCCTGCAGGTCGGACAACAAGGTGACGGTCCACTTTGTGAACAGAGACGGGGATAAGATCACAGCGAAGGGGTCCCCCGGAGACTCTCTGCTGGACCTGGTCATCAACGAGGACCTGGACTTTGACGGCTTCGGTACGCGCGCACGAGGGCACCACACACAACCGGGCACGGGGGACGCACACACGCACGCGGACGCGCACGCACGCGGACACGCACGCACGCACGCGGACGCACACGTACGCGGACGCACACGTACGCGGACGCACACATGCAGACGCACACACGCGGACGCACACAAAAAAACATTTCTTTGTTAGCATGTTAGCATGATGGTAGCATTAGCTTTTCACAGCACTGAATGGAAAAAAAACAAGTCCAACCTATTACCTTGGCTATTAGACCATCAAATCCACGTTTAAAAGGGTCCTGGGTTCGAAACTGCGCAGTCTACCCCTTATCCCGCTCGACACGCATCTCACGTTGATCGTACGGAGCTTCAGACGGCTTCGTACGCAGCCTGGCCCCACGTGGACGTCCTTTAACGTGAAGGGCGCCGCCTTGCAGGTGCGTGCGAGGGGACGCTGGCCTGCTCCACGTGCCACCTGGTCTTCAGCGAGGAGGTCTACGAGAAGCTGGGCCCCGTCACCGACGAGGAGATGGACATGCTGGACCTGGCGTACGGACTCACCAACACGTAAGGACGCCGCTAGCTCGCTCGCTAGCTCACTCACTCACTCACTCACTCACTCACTCACTCACTCACTCACTCACTCACTCTCACTCACTCACTCACTCACTCACTCACTCACTCACTCACTCACTCACTCACTCACTCCTTCCTTCCCATCAGACTATAACACGTAAAATGTCCTTCACAAGGTAAAACCGACACGGTTTGGAGACCATGACGGACTTTAAAGTACCGTATTCTTAGAATATAGCGGTAGAGAAATATGGGATGAAGTCTGTTGTCCGTCGCCGACCCAGTAGATTAAAATGAGGAATTAAAATGCTAATTCTGTCTCACTTTACCAGTAGAACTGCTCTAGAGCTCGTGTTGCTCCCGCCGTTGTGATGAGGAGAGCCTCTCTGTGTCGGGCTGTACACTCTTATTCCCGGTGTGTCTGTCCGTGCTGGAACACCTCCACCTGGCGCTCTGCTTTAAGGCCCATCCACACCCTACGGTAGATACGGATGCGGACCGTTGCGTCCGGTCCAGGAGGTGTTTCGTCCGTCAGTGCGTCCGTCGCCTCTGAGCTTACCCATCCGGAGAGCTCCGGGAGGAACGGAGCAATACCACCGGAAATAGAGGCGGCAGTATAGAGCCAAAAGTCAGACCATTCGCAAAGATAGATGGAGTAGTATAATATCGGTTATGTATATAGAACGTTTTATACTTATATTATACTATATACCTGACCTTTTTAGGTTATTGTTCCCCTGCTTTGGCAATGAGTTGTAACTGGTCATTTAACAACATTTTGAGGAGATAGTCTGCGGGTTGGTGAGGGGTGTCACATGCCACCGCCGGCTAGGCCTACACTTTGTGCACTTTTTTGTGCCGATTTCGGATGACGCAAAGCAAAATCATCTCTACAGATGTCATGTTTGCGGATTGTCTGATGCCGTTCATTAGTGAAACGACAGTCACTGCCCTCTAGAGGATGTATTGCGTAACATCCACAACAACGCCCAAACCAGACGGAGGTATGAAGGGTAGTCCTGGAGGCAACGTTTGGGGCGGACGGAAGGATTTCGTCTGGATCCGGTGGTATGAATCGGCCTTTAAGCTTTACAAATAAAGGGAACGTAACACTATCCGCTCCCGGCGGTCCCTGTCTCCCTCCCTCCTCCCCCTCACTCCCTCACTCCTTCACTCCTTCACTCTCCCCTCACTCTCTCCCCTCCCTCCCTCCTCCCCCTCACTCTCCCCTCCCTCCCTCACTCTCCCTCTCCCTCCCTCTCCCTCCCTCCCTCCCTCACTCTCCCCTCCCTCCCTCCCTCACTCTCCCCTCCCCTCTCTCTCCCTCCCTCCTCCCTCCCTCCTCCCCCTCACTCCCTCACTCCTTCACTCTCCCCTCACTCTCTCCCCTCCCTCCCTCCTCCCCCTCACTCTCCCCTCCCTCCCTCACTCTCCCCTCCCTCTCTCTCCCCCTCCCCTCACTCCCCCCCTCACTCTCCTCCTCCCTCCCTCACTCTCCCCCTCCCCCCTCCCCCTCACTCCCTCACTCCTTCACTCTCCCCTCACTCTCTCCTCCTCCCTCCCTCCTCCTCCCCTCACTCTCCCCTCCCTCCCTCACTCTCCCTCTCCCTCCCTCACCTCTCCCTCTCCCTCCCTCACTCTCCCCTCCCTCCCTCACTCTCCCCTCCCTCCCTCTCCCCTCCCTCACTCTCCCCTCCCTCCCTCTCTCTCCCTTCCTCCCTCTCCCCTCCCTCCCCCGTCCCTCCCTCCCCTCCCTCCCCAGGTCTCGTCTGGGCTGCCAGATCTGCCTGACCAGGGCGCTGGAAGGCATGGAGGCGCGGGTCCCCGAGAGCGTGGCGGACATCCGACAGACTCAGGACGGCTCCTCCTAATGGCTCGTTAACGATCGCCGCGGGTAACGGGTCCACGGGGGAGTTGCTCACTGTCCTCTCGTGAACGACAACTCTTGTCAACCGCTGTAGCCGTTGGTTGAAATGTATTCATAACTTTGAAAGCTTGCAGAAAGTGATTTTTACCAGGTAGAAGAGAAATATATATATATATACATATAACTAAATAATCATATTTGTATTTCTTCACAAAAGCCCTTAAGCTAGACTTTGACTTTTTACAGGTTGACATCCGAATTGTGTACTTTCTTTGCCCTGCCTACTTGATGTTAACTCATTTTATTCACTCTGTATGCTTAGTAGTTTGATCTTTATTGTCACAGGAGTTAACCTTTTTAAATCAAGTGTATTTAGCCATCACAAGTTGGACACGTTTCGACACCGTGTAATAAATTGTATCACCTTTCTAATCCTGTGTCATCGGTTTGCCCAGACAAAAACCTTGGGAAGTTTGCAACATTATTTATTTTAGTTTAGTTAAACAAGACACGCTCGGCCTTAGGAAAGTAACATTTTCGGGGTGGTGGGGGGGGGGTCATACACAAATATGTCTTGACTATTTATTTAGTCCAAATGGGAATGAAGAAGTAACTTAATGTTGGTACAAAGTACAAAAAAACTAACAAGCAAGGGTTGTGTGTTGCGATGTAGAACCCATCAAAAAGTAAAAAAAAACAAAAAAAGTTTTCACAGGTTAGATCACTTAGTTGTGTTACCGACCTTACTGATACTGAGCAGAAATATTATTTTGTGGTACATTATGTCCTTGTCAAGGGTTGCCGACGACTGCTGCTACATGCATAACCCTACTTCGAAACTAACCAAAGAAAACCTGCAGTAAGCCCTAGTTATCGTGGTGGAAATATCTATTTCATTTACCAATAACTTAAGGGTGTAAGCACAAAACAAGTCCTCATAATCTATACGTCTGCAGATTGCACCACTCTTCTAGTAAACCCAGCTCTACAGTGCACTTTAGTTGGGTTAAACTTATCACAAGAGGATGTTGCGAGAGCAAAGAATTCATCTTAATCCCTGCTCGCGTAAATATTGCATTGCTCTACGTTTTATAAACCGAAGTGATTAAAATAATCGCTATACATTCATAGGGTATCACTTTACGATGAAAGGCGCAAGCGAGTGCAGTCGATCCATCGGACACACACAAAAGAAGCGTTTTACGCTACAGGGAAAGTAAAGGTAGTTGGAGATCTCCTAAGCTGTAGGCCTACAGCCCAAACAGGGAGTAATACTGCATCTAAAGTGCATCTTAAGTCTAAATTCACCCCTATGCGGCGCGTATTTGCCATTTGTGATCATAATGACTGAGGACCAAACAGTATCAACAAACGCGTATCGCTGTGTTTCAAGTTATCTGCCAAAATAAACTCCATTTAGGTAACGACAGACATGCCAATTGCATATTTAAGGCAAAATACGGAAAACTGTTTGGAAGCCCAACTGTGGGTAACAGCTGGACGGCTTCATTGAAGAATGACGACTTTGTGTCTGTTGGTTTTCACTCCCATGTGCTGATAGTGGAATACTTTTTTTTGTCCGTTTGTTGGCTTCGTTCTGCTTTAGTTTTAATGTTGCAGCCCTTCTTTCTGACAACCCAAAAAGCTGAAGGTCTTTCTTTCCCCAACGACCTTGGTTCAGGGTTTAGTTTCACACCCAAGGTACAAATATTAACACTGATGTTCTCCACGTACAGACCAGTAAGCTGTTAACAATGTCATTCCAACTTCTAGGAAATCTATGACCGGAGCTTATTCATAGTTATTAAAAAAAAGTATGGCATTACAAGTCATTGTTTTCTAGTGAGGGGAGTTTCAGAGACAAAACTCACGGTGTGACAAAGTGAGCTGACTGCCATCTAGTGGGGGAAAGCTTGTTTGGCTTATTCAACATATAAAACACAATTGCAACACCAAATTCATAATGGTTTCCAAATGCCTTTGCTTTTAAATGCTAGGGCTGTTTTTTTTCTTGGTTTGTTGTACCATGGCGGCAGTGGAAGTCTTGTTGATTCTGTGCTGAATTCTTTTGAAAATAACACCTAAGAGAAATATATTAAGTTCTTTAACGCAGTGTTCTTATTTGCATTTAAAACCACTTGTCCCCACTGTTGTTTACTCCCTTTGAAGGGAACCAAACTGATTGGTCCCTTGTCACTCTTCCTTTTATCAGTTCCTCTGCTAGCAAACGTCAAAATAAGTCGTTCTTTCTTGACAGAAGAAGTTCTTTACATACAAACTTGTTTAACACTCAGAGCTGCTTCGGAGAGGCCATTGAACCTTCCGTTAGCGTAAACCAGTGATCTCGAGGAAAACCGCAATCCAAATAGCGTAAATAAAAAAAGAACACTTCACCCACTAGAATTTTCGGACTAACCGCACACAACGTTCCCGTTTCCGTCATCTACGTTGATTTCATCAAGTTTAAAAACACATGGAGCTGCAAGAAGTACTGAACAGGAAGTCTGGCGAGGTTTGCTAGGGTCAGGCTCCGCGTCATTTGATTTTCCCAGCTAACCCTGTGGCCGGGCCGTCCCTCGCTCGGGGGGAAAAACGGCGCGAGCGTCAAACGTACGACTCCTCGGAGAAGCGCAGCTGGTTGAAGTCGCGCTCCGCCGTGACACTGCTGTGCCTCCTCCGACGCCACTGGCCCTGCCCCCTCACTGGCGCCTCCTGCTGGCCACTCTGGGCATCGCAGTTCTCCGAGGGGCGGGGGCGTGTCTGGTCCCCCCCCTCCCAGTCCGCCTTGGACACCCTGAGGCCCGGCGTGCTGAACACACCCTTCGGTCCCGGCTGCTGGCCCGTGGCGGCGGCGGCGGCGCGGCGGGGGGGTCTCGGCCCCCTGATGAGGATGAAAAAGAAGAGCAGGGTTCTGGGGGAGACCCGGCTCGGAGGACCTACGGGGCTTCCCCTCGGTCGGGGGGGGTTCCGTCACCTTGACGACGGCGTGGCTGGACCGCCGGTGCCGGAAGAGGGAGAGAGCGGCCCCGGGCTGGTACACCAGGTGCTGTGGCGGCGACGACACGGCGACCTCACTTCCTGCGCCGGGGGCGGTCCTGGGGAAGTGCAGGCTGCCGGTGGAGCGGTGGTGGGCGGGGGGCTTGGCGGCCACCCACTTTCCTGGTCCGTCCTTCTCCGGGCCGGGCCAGCCGGCCCCGTGCTGAAGACCCCGGGGCCCGGAGCGCCTCTGCAGAGGGCCGCAGCGATTATTCAAACGCTTCTTTTCAAGTTTGGAAAACATGATGCGTTTGTTCAGCATTTCTCTCCGGAAAAACACTTTGTAACTTGATATTTTCAAATTTCCCCGTTAAAGAAATGGTGTCATAATCTATACTTATGCAAATACGTGTTAAAAAAAAAAATTCAGCTCGAAAAATTATGTAAAAAAATGATTTTTTAGCTGTTAATGGATCAAAAAATTGATAAAATAATTAAGGATTATATTCGTTTTTGGATCGTTTAATCGAAATCGGATTCATCTCACAGCCCTACTTAAAGGTACCATCCCGGGCGGCTCGTTTTGTGGCAAAAATATCAAAATCTGAGTATATCGGTTAAGTATTAGACAGTAATTGATCACGTTAGTAATTTGACATATCAATGACGTAATTTGGTCATCTGTGTAAGGAGTAGGGGCTAAAAATTGGCCGACCAATCAAATTAGTTTCAGACAACTTTGGTTGGATTGCCCGTCTGTCAGTCAACGTGCACGCTGTTCTGCGCATGCGCACTGGTATGCAATGCTTTGATTGTACAGTTTTTCACAACACATCAAGCCCGCAGCTAGCAAGCTAGGCTGCATTCGTAATGGCACAACCGAAGGACCAGCCGGGTTCCGACCTCCAACTGCACCGAGCCGAGCAGGGGGGGCGTGGCTTTTGTGATTCCTGATTGGATGGAGGGGAGGGTGTGCAATTCGAAAAATAAATCGTTAGTCCAGTAAATCCAGCCGCCCGGGATTGTGCCTTTAAGGCCTAATTATGGTTTGTCGCAGCCCAATGGGGTGTACGGACCCCTTACGGACGTAAGGGGTCCGTACACCCTGACGTGATCCTGACGTGCGCCTCCCAAAAATTGTATCCTTGCGTCGAGCCGACAGCGAGGGCTGTGATTGGTCCGCTCGCTAAAAGCCGACGCAGAACCAAAACAGGTTTGCGACTGCGTCGAGGCGTCTGCGTGGTCGTCCAACCGTAACGGAGGGGGGGGGGGGGGTGTCAGGAACATAACGGGGGCAGCAACTCACCCTCTCCTCCTCGTCGCCCTCCGGGGTCTCGGGGTGGTCCTGCTGCGTCAGAGACAGCCTCCGCGCCTCCTTCAGCCAGGAGTTGGGGTGCAGCCCCCGGCTGTTGCCCCTCAGTGTCCCCCAGGAGAGGGGCTCTCTGGGCGGGGAGCCCCTGGCCGGGCGCGCCGCCCAGTCGCGGAGGGTCTCGAGAGGGGAGCGAGGCGGGGTCCTCGGGGTGGGAGACGGCGGGGCGTGTTCCGGAGCGGACCCCCGCCGGTCCTGACCCCCGCCGGGGCTCCGGGGGGGGGGCACCAGGAGACCCCCGACGCTCAGAGGCTCCTCCTCCTCCCGCGCGTCGCACACCGTCAGCTCCGCCGCGTACGCCACGGCCGGCTCGGACTGCCGGCGCCGGCCGTGACCGGGGGACCAAGGGTCCAGAGCGGCGGCCCCCACGGAGAGGGCGGGGGTCCGGGCCTCGCCATCGGGGTCCAGGTCGCTCAGCGTCAGGATGGAGTCCAGGCTGCCGCGCGGCGGGCGGTGGTGGCGGTGGACGGGGCGGTGGCGGTGGCGGGAGAGGGACGGCGAGCCCCCGCTGCTGGCGTCGTCCAGCTCGTTCTCCAGACTGTCGTAGGAGGAGTCGGTCATGTGGCATGACCACGACTCTTCTGGTTTGTCGCCAAGGGGGGGAGGGGGGGGGAGAGAAAGAGGAAGAGACGAAGGGCGGTTGAAACGGATCCGAGGCGTTTGTCGAGGACGACGTCAAGATTTTGGGGGGGGTTCAAACGAAGAACGGTCATGTTGTTCACGTGTGTGCGAGTACCTGAGGGAGTTTCCTCATCGCGTCGTCGCGGAGGTCCTCCAAACACAGAGCTGGGGTCCGACTCCATGATCTGCTTGCAGTGGTCTATCATGAACCGGACCAGGTCACACACCTGGTGTTGAGGAGGTTGGTTAGTGTGGTCAGTGGTTAGTTACTGCCTGGTGAGTCGTGGTCGTGGCTTTGAACACCACAGTCGACCTGTGGGCATCCTTGAGCGAGAGGTCCTGTATCTGAGTCTGAAGAAAGTGACTTAATGGGGAGAGAAGAGACCGATAAACCCAGGTTGAAGCACATTACTTCCAGGATTGAGAAATACAGCATCAAGTTATTTGAATCAATTGAGCCAGAACGTCCACCTTTCTGGGAACAGTGTTCCAGAGGAGCACGTGGGCCGGGTTCAAAGATTAAAAAATGGCT
Organism: Melanogrammus aeglefinus; assembly: GCA_900291075.1. NCBI lineage: Eukaryota > Metazoa > Chordata > Actinopteri > Gadiformes > Gadidae > Melanogrammus > Melanogrammus aeglefinus. The sequence goes on along the minus strand of OLKM01001258.1, from coordinate 27,004 downwards.
GAAAGGGAGAACGGTAGAAATCAGCTCGTTGTGAGTTGCAACTGTGTCACGGTAGATAGCAGCACCCATGGGTGGGTGGTGCTGGTGAACTCTGCTACAATCTGTAGCTAGCGGTCTGTTAAAGGGTCATGGTTCCCTGGATCCTGCACCGCCAGCGCACTCATATTCCTTAGAGCTCTTTCAAACTCTCCTAAAGAGCCCGCTATGAGCCTAACACACACTGGATAGGGACCTTTACGAGTGATGTTTGGGGACATTTACTAGTCCATTGATTTGCCAAAATAGTACATTTATAAATTGTACAAGGGCTAACTATCGTTGCTATGCTATTACTATACCATTCTAAGTACTGTTTCTATGGTGCGTTTGTAGGAGTTGTGTGTATTGTTATGTTGTGTGTATCATTCTCCCTGTTAGCTTTACCAACTGTACTCATTCAACCCCAAACGGCCGTCATACTGACAGATAATTCGTGACTAATCTATTTTTTCGTTACGAGTCAATTTGAAGCATATATTGTTAAAATGCTGTTTCATGTAGGTTCTCTTAAATCGAAAAAAAACTGGTCATTTGTGACATCACAACCGTCAAGCCTTGCCCCTCCCCCCTTCCATGGGGGGGGGGGGGGGTGTATCGTCTCACCGTCTTGGCCCCCCGGCCCTCCTGCTCGGGGCTGGAGGGGCCCGGGGCCCAGAGCATGCTGGGAGCGATGCACACCGACAGGTTGAAGCTGGTCATCTGGTTGTGGCACGCGTTGCCCTGGATACCGTGTAGCAGCGCCGCCACGTAGCGCAGTAGCACGGCGTTAGCCGCGGGCAGCCGGCCAATCAGCCTGCGCGGGGAGAAAAGAAGGGGGAGGGGAGATGGCGAGCAAGGGAGGGGGGTGGCGACGAGAGATAGAGAGAGGGAGGAAGTGGTTTTCAGTTCGATGAAGGAAGATTAAAAAATCGAAATTAAATTAAAGATGACATATTACACCTTCAGGTTTAAGCGTGATTAGCCGTTACAAGCTGTTTTGAAGATATTCCTTTTCTGACATCACAGGTGGGCGTGTCCACTTGTGATGTCAGAAGGGGCAAATTTTCACAACGGCTTGTAACGGCTCATCACACTCACACCTGGTGGTATGATCCTTCACCTTTAAGGTCATTATTGCCCCCTGAGTGCCTCTGAATGTAGCTCATGCAGTCCGACCCGTACACTCTGGGGGGGGACAGCTCTCACCTCTGTATGGCTTTGACCTGCTCCTCTTCCTCCTTCTCTTCCTCCTCCTCCTCCTCCTCCACCACCTCCGCCCAATCCTCGTAGAGCTCCGAGCACAGCAGGCTGCCGGGGATGTTGCGCAAAAAGTCCTGCATGTACACACACACACGACATACCACACAGTGACATACCCACACACACACACACACACACACACACACACACACACACACACACACACACACACACACACACACACACACACACACACACGCTTACGCTCACTTGTGACTCATACTTCCATGTAAATGTATAATTTTTTTAACTAGGCGTGCCACTCGACATGTCGCTAGGGGGGTGAACAACAGAGTGAGGACAACACAGTAATTAACCACAGCAGAGTCATTATGCACCGACTTTAGGTTTCAAGTATGAACATGTATGTATGTATGCATGTCAAAGGAAAACTTGATCATCAAGAAGAGAAAGGGTGCAGGAACGGTTTAACTTGGAATCGGGCTCACGCTTTTGCCAGTATATCTCTCTCACACACACACACACACACACACGCACGCACGCACGCACGCACGCACGCACGCGCGCACGCACGCACGCGCGCACGCACGCACGCGCGCGCGCGCGCTATGGTGTTGCGGGTCAGTGACGACTGTATTAATGAAAGCCAACGCCAATGGTGGTGTAGAATGTAGCCTAATGTAACTAAGCGGGTATGAAGCAAGTCTTGTTAACCTAGTTGATTGAGTTTCCACTCATCGTTGTGGTCTCGTCAGGTACTCTTGGTTCAATGTACCCGGCCCGTGGTTATTTGGTGGATATTTTGAAACAAATGTGATTGACCTTAATTACAAATAATATTCAAGACAAATGGGATTGAAATGTGATTTATAGCTCGGAATTCCCTGGTGTCCCTGTGTGTATCTTCAATCGTTTCTTCAGGAGTTCTATAACCTGACACTGGTATCTTTAACGCTTGCTAGTTGGCTACAGTAAACGGCTAAAGAAAGCATTCCCTGTACGCGTATAATTAACCACACTGGCGCTAAATCGCCTGACATGTCATTCTGATCCACACCCCTGTTTCGGCACCTGCCTCGCCGTCTTCCGATCATCCCGTGCAGATTACAAATGTTATAAAACCATAAGGATTACATTGACAAGGTAATCGAGACACCTGTTTTATCTTAGCCGCTACGGGTGCCAGCTAGCCTATTGCTACGCGGCTCTATTGGATTACCATAGATTAGACTGTGTTGACACAGATAGGGGTCAGGCCCAACACCTTCCATAGTGGTCCATGCAGAAGTGGCATGGACCTCTAGGCGTACATGGCGATCTGAACGTCTCCCGTAGGTGGGTGGCGCTTCGCCGGTCTCTGCGGAGCTCCGATGAAAGTAATCGCTGGGTAAGCTAGCGGGGAACCGGCGTGACGTTTTGTTTTGTCGGGACTAAAATGAATGCCTCAGGCGAAATTGAAACGTTGTCCTCAGTGGGTTGTGATGGACCAACTGCTTCTCACCTGCGTTTCGATGACTTTGATGATCTTTTATACATCTGTGTCTTTCTTTTTTCAATGTAGAAGAAAATCTGTACCTCACAATGGACGTGGATTCCCAACGCACTCTACAGCTCAGGCGGCTGCCTAGGCAGCACAAGCCTGACGCCTTAACTACGACCAGGGTATCTGCAGGTTTCAGCAAGTCAAATTTAAGACTTTTAAAGACCTTTTTAGTACCACCTTGAAATGAAATTTAAGACTTAAAACACGCGATGGTGGGGGGTTGGCAACAGACGCGAGCCAACTTCGGAAACGGACGTCTTCCAGCCAACTGTCGTTGAATTTGCACCTACCCATTGTCACAGACTAGCTAGCAAGCACGCAGATAATCGTTTATATATGCAGCTAGCAACTTTGACTTTTCCTTCCTGAAAAGTCACTTGAGGATAATAAAAAAATATATAGTCCTGCCCGACAAATTTAAGACCTTGAGTTAAGTATTTAAGACCAGCATATGACATTTGTAACGAATTTAAGACTTTTTAAGGCCTTCAATTTAGAAACATGAATTTAAGACTTTTTAAGGATGCGCGGACACCCTGACTACGACGTCCAAAAAAACCCCACGCCCCGGTGTGACGGCAACCCCCACCACCTTTTCAGCGGGAAACCCCGGTGGAGATACTGTGTTACCTCCTGTCAAAGCTAAGCTAACAGGCTTTGTTTCCCCTGGGTTAGGGGGGCACCTTGAACACGCCGGCGATGATGAAGACGTGGTCCCGTGTCAGCGGGAGCTCGCACAGCCCGGCGTCCAGGGAGTCCCGCAGCTCACGGACCGCCCGGGCCCCCGCCGACCGCCGGAAGATCCCCCGAGTCCAAGACCCCTCGTGGTACAGGAAGAACAGCATGTCCTGTAGGGGGAGGAGAGAGAGAGAGAGAGAGAGAGAGAGAGAGAGAGAGAGAGAGAGAGAGAGAGAGAGAGAGGAGAGAGAGAGAGAGAGAGAGAGAGAGAGAGAGAGAGAGAGAGAGAGAGAGAGAGAGAGAGGGAGAGAGGAGAGAGAGCAAGACCTGTGAGGGAGAGGAGAGAGAGAGAGACGAGAGAGAGAGAGAGAGAGAGAGAGAGAGAGAGAGAGAGAGAGAGAGAGAGAGAGAGAGAGAGAGAGAGCAGAGAGACAGACAGACAGACAGACAGACAGACAGACAGACAGACAGACAGACAGACAGACAGACAGACAGACAGACAGACAGACACATAGAGACAGACAGACACATAGAGACAGACAGACAGACAGACACATAGAGACAGACAGACACATAGAGACAGACAGACAGACAGACACATAGAGACAGAGGGACGGAGAGATTAATGACACAGATTCAGACACAGCTCTGAGCAGCCCCTCTGTTTGTTAGCGGAAATTGAATAAATCAATTATTGCAATAACCACAAATTATACCATGATATACCGATATAATCTGGTCAGGGGACATCAATAAAAGCTGCCACATTCCTTTGTTCAAAAACATGACTCAAACCCAATTTTCGTAAAGAAGACAAGCATTCATTTAGATTCCCCGCAAGAGTCACAAGTTGTTGCCAGTCCAACTAAAGATGAGTAAAATCAGTTTTGGTTTGTGGGGGATTTGAGGGTTAGTCAGTTTCTACTCAACGTGCATGTCTAATATTTTGACGACTGGACTTCCTAGAGAGAGATAAGGTTTTTGTTGACATGTTTCAGTGTTCTGAAAAAAATCCTCCATATTTACTCTTACTCCTTGTCTTTT
>OLKM01001258.1:0-17500 GCA_900291075.1 Melanogrammus aeglefinus | reverse complement strand
CTTCGTATGAGCAGCCATTAAAAGCCATTAAGAAACAACCAGCTTGGGAGTTGACTAGCTTGGAGGTGACTAGCTTGGAGGTGACTAGCTTGGAGTTGACTAGCTTGATGTTGAATAGCTTGGTGTTGAATAGCTTGGAGGTGACTAGCTTGGAGTTGACCATCTGAGCTTGGAGATGACTAGCTTGGAGTTGACTAGCTTGGAGGTGACTAGCTTGGAGTTGACTAGCTTGGAGGTGACTAGCTTGGAGTTGGCTAGCTTGGAGTTGGCTAGCTTGGAGTTGACTAGCTTGGTGTTGAATAGCTTGGGGGTGACTAGCTTGGAGGGGACTTGCTTGGAGAATAGCTTGGGAGTTGACTAGCTTAAGTGAATACAATTTGAGTAGCCTAGCTTGGAGTTGACCTAATGGGAGTTGACCTTCTTGGAGCCAACACACGCAGTGTGTCGAACTGATTAAAAGGCGCTCACTGAAGTAGTTAATGTCTACTCTGAATTCAAAGAGCATGAGTTTGATTCCAAGTGGACGCTCGCTAGCACAGCTCCTGTGATTTTGTGCACTCTCAGAGGAAGGGGGTGATATCCGTGCTCTTTCACGTTCACAGTGTTGTGGTTTCTCACAGCTTGGGAAGAGCTTAAGGCACTCTGAGAAACAAGGGCAATTTTAAAGTTTTGGCGCCTTTATTGTGAAAGGGTTGGCAGGGGGCAGAAGGGGTCTTCTCTAGGAGACGGTATTAATTAAATTATTCCTGCCCCCCCCCACCCTCCAAGTCCCCTTGGACCAAAGCCAGACCCTAAGAATAGATCCCTGATCCGCTGATCAGAGAAGCTTATAGGCATGATTATCTTTCCCTGACTCACCGTTCTGTGGATTTACACAACCGTGACATCCAACAGTGTGTGTGTGTGTGTGCGTGTGTGTGTGTGCAGGTTCGCATGTAAGTTCAGTGAAAGGGCCAACAAATGAAAGCTACCACTGGATAGTTTGAGGCGTGTGTATGTTTTGAGTATGTGCTAGTGTTGAGCAAGTCTCCCCTTTCATTTACACGTCTCACATACTGGACTGGGAAGAATGACTGATTGCTGATAATAATGATCAATACAGCATTCTTGGTTTATTCATTATCACTAATATTATTATTATTTTTAATATTATTTACTCTCATGTCCGCTTTTGCTTGGAAACACTTGGAAGCACACTAAAATATTCAGCCCTTTAGCAGAAAATGTCATCCAGAGCAGTTTGAAACAACAGTGGGTTCATTTTCAGAACTGTTCTTAAGGAGCAGGTGGTGGTGGTGGGGGGGGTGGGGTTGCTTAAGGGGGACAGTGCTATCTGCTCAAGTCATCCTACAGGTTCAGCGGTGAGCAGGGCTGAACGGTTCACCAAATGCAAACCGACATCGCAATGTAGCAGAACGCGATGTGCAAACCGCAACGGCAGCAGTATTTTTGAATTTATTGTTTTGCAATACAACAGTTAAATAAAGATGTTACATTCATGCATCAAGGAAAGAGCAGTTTATATATTGACTGCTTCACATGGTGTGTTGGCCACACTATAGAACGATTTATTGCTTGTGTTTCGTGAATAATACAGAAATCAAGGAACTTCAAAACGAAAAAATCGCACAGTGAATCACAAACGCAATATTAGTGGAAGTAATCTGAACTTGATTATTCCCCCAAATGGTTCGGCCCTGCCTGCGGGCACGTGGGCCGAGCCCCGAACCTTTGGCCGAGGTGGAGCCCGTACCTGGAGAGGGTTCTGGAGCGCATCAGGGCCTTGGTGAGGACCAGGGACGGGGCCGACTGCCGCCGCTGGCTCTCTGGTCTGACCCGCTGGAACAGGAAGTGGAGAGAGGGGAGAGGGGGAGGGGGAGGGAGAGAGGGGAGGTTAAGGGGGGGTGGAGGGTGAGGGGGTGGAGGGTGGAGGGGGGTGGAGGTGGGAGGGTGAAGGTGAGAGGGTGAAGGTGAGAGGGTGGAGGAGAGGGGGTGGAGGTGAGAGGGTGGAGGAGAGGGGGTGGAGGTGAGAGGGTGGAGGTGGGAGGGTGGAGGTTGGAGGTGAGAGGGTGAAGGTGAGAGGGTGGAGGTGAAGGAGTGAAGGTGAGGGGGTGGAGGTGAAGGAGTGCAGGTGAAGGTGAGAGTGTGGAGGTGAGAGTGTGGAGGTGAGAGGGTGGAGGTGGGAGGGTGAAGGTGAGAGGGTGGAGGTGAAGGAGTGCAGGTGAAGGAGTGAAGGTGAGGGGGTGGAGGTGAGAGGGTGGAGGTGGGAGGGTGGAGGTGAGAGGGTGGAGGTGGGAGGGTGGAGGTGAGGGAGTGAAGGTGAGAGGGTGGAGGTGAGGGAGTGAGGGGACGAGGGGTTGAGTTTGATGGGGTGAAGGTGAAGGAGTGAACATGAGGGAGTGAAGGGGAGAGAGGGAGGATGAGGGAGTGAAGGTGAGGGGGTGAGGTTAAAGGCAGACACCATCTTTAAAGTCGCTCTGGGTAACATGTCCACTAGCTCGTACCTCCAAATAACCTGGAAACACCAGAAGTTTCTGTTCCTCAATCGTGATTTTCAATAATTTCATCTGTAAAAACACACATCCTATAACTTAAGACATTCTACAAATAAAAAACGCTGGACAGCCTCTACCTGCTCTTTGTTTACAATAATCACAATCGACCCCCCCAAAACCCCTCCCTCCCAACGCACCCCCCAGCCCTAGTCCGCGTGTCACAGCCAGTGAGAGAGGACCGAACGCTGTTATTATGGGGGGTTTTTTAATCCCGAAGATGGTCTCCTACTAACTGGAGGGTTACGAAGAGCAACTTCAATTAAAATAAGAGCGAATTGTTTCACCGCGACCTTTGCGACATCTGAAGGGAATTCACAGAAACGTCGAATGTCGTATGACATTTTGAAGAAAGTCTAGGAGTTTCATAACTCTGTTCAGAACCCAATTCCAGTTATATTGTCGTTGTCATTTTATTAAGGGTTATTAAGAGTTAGCAAGGGTTAAAGGGCGACTAAATACAGAGCCCTGTCCCACCTCTCAATGTTGTCTTCTATGACCCAAATCACATCTGTTCTTGTGACATTTCACGATGTGTTCATCGGGAATTTCAGCGGAGCAACTTTGTAAACTTTTTCAGCGACGGGTTTGTATCTGGGGAACAGTGAGGTCTACATCACTCCCATCATGGATTGGAATGGATACAGCAAAACAAATAATCTCACGAGTAACTGTAAAACAAAATATGCAATAATGTTATTTCCAAATGTATTGCAACCTCTTTTCCTGTGGGAGACTTTTAATGCTGGAGAAAGTGAGTCACTATAACACCAGCGGATCAAAAAACGTTTTGGAGCACTGTATTTCCCCGGCTAAATTCAAGTCCAACTTTATAAGTGATTTTTTTGGGAATAAATGAATTAGTGGTTATAAAAGACAGACGGTTGGATGGCTACAGGCAACAGCGCATGCTACTGCTAATTGTATTCCAGTGTGCTATTTTTGAAGTCCCCACAGACCCCTAGGGGGTACTGGCCCCTCTAACTGGGAACCACCACATTAAAAAAAACAAGGATTGTTTGGCTTTACAGTCTTTAAATGGTAACTGGACAATAGGTATCCATCCAACCCTGTCATGGAACATGGTTTATGTTAATAGATTTGTAGTGGACTTGCTGAAGTATAATTGAATTTGTGCTGCCTGACTTTATCGAATGTGAATCTCTCTTCTTCTCTTATTTATTAGATCTCTCTCTCTGTCACACAATGAACAAATAACTCCCAACTACTGAAATGAAAGTGCGGATTTAGACGAGGACTTTTACTTTGTTGACATGCTTATTTTACACTTGTTCATTAATGGGGGGGGGGAGACCCACTGGGTGTAGCCCTACGCATTAAGGGAGTGGGTTAGGGAGCTAGAGCTTTCAGGGTCGTTATGTAATGCCATTTCCACTGACTTTCCCTTCAGGCTGTCCAATAAAACCCCTAATCTCTCAAAATCCTCTTTGTGTACAGAAAAAAGGCCACCGACCCGAGTTGATTTAACAGCATTTAATTGATTGGAGCGGGAAAACGCGGGATAGAGAGTGATGCAACAAGCACTTAACACAGGGAAAGGGAAAGTCTGTTCTTTGTTGAGAGTGTGGCCAGCACTATTAGGCGGCGTGCCTAAACCCCCGAAATAGCGACAGATTGGTCAAAGGGTGAAATGTCAATTAGGCCTACAACAGGCTGAATGAGGCGAGTCATGTTTTGCCGAGCTGATCAGGGCTTGGTCTTCAGAATTCATCGTGGGATTTTGAGACTCAAGAGGTGTAGGTGTGGTAGGCGTAGTACATGTAATCACCATAAAAAATAGGCTACTGTAACCTAGGCTAATGAAAACATTGTTTTTCCACGTCTCACATGGGTAACGCTGTGGCGGCTTTCTAACAGGACAACGTCTCCCCATGATGATAAACCATTTCACCATGAATGACCTAAAACATCTATACCTACATCATTACTTACTGACTCTCCTATGCTTTCAAAATGAAAGCGGTTTTGCGCGTCGTGACATCATGATGCCCAGAAGTCACGTGCCCTAGAATGCTGAAACTCTGCTAAGTATAAAGGTTGAACAGTGAGGTCAACTGCACGTGATTTTGAGGTTGTGCTCGCGCTTGATTTTTTTTTGCACAGAACCACACGCGCGCGCGCCGTTGCACGCTTTTTAAAGTATGTTTACGTTGCGTCTCTGTATTATGAGCTTCGTGACTTGCGGCGTTATTCAACTTGAGTCAGTGGTGTATCAGGTATCGACAAGGTGAGGCACATTATAAAACACAGGGATAGATACAACATACCCGTTTGTTCTCGGGCTGCCGGCTGTGCCCGACGGGTTCCGCGGAGGGCGAGGCGCGGTCCAGGCACTCGTGCCGTTGTGCCGGTGACATGTTTTCCATTCAGACTCCCAACGAAGAGAGCGGTCGGTTGTCCTAGCGGGTCTCTGGCGTGCGACGCGAGGGATTCGGAAACGGGGCGTCCAATTCCATCAGTGATAAAAAAAAAGTGCGCAACAAAACCATTGTATTAAGAATGACGTAACCCAGATGGATTTGTTTTAGAAGTGCTTTTAAAGGCTGTAACACCGGTCACCGAGAGCGCTTCTCCTTAATACGCGTCCTACTGAGCGCGCCTGTATTTCTGTAGCGCCTCTACTCGGTATCCACGCACCACGCGGGACATGATGATGGAAAGGGGCGGGGCACGGGGGGGGGGGGGGGGGGGGACACACCAGCATAGATTATTCTTAGTTCCTCTGTTGATTGTTGTTCTTATCTTACATTCTTCAATGTTATCCTCGAGGACCTTTCATTTATGTCTTTAGTTGTTTTAATTTGCAGGAACTTTTTTTGAAGGTAACTCACTATTTTTTGGCCGTGTGTGTGGATGAGTGGAAATCGATCCAGAGATTAACATATTGAGTAGTTGGCATAGTGTGTAGTAGCCGAGACCTAGGTCTTTTTTTAAAATACAATACATTATTATTATTATTATTATTATTATTATTATTATTATTATTATTATTATTATTATAATTCTATAAATTAAACAATACAAACTATAAAATTGATATTATCAAATCAGATCAATTAACAACGCGGAAGACAAGACAGAGAATAGAAAGGCAAAGAAACTGTTGCCTGTGAAATTCTTTTGTATTCTTACAAACAGAAGTGGGCCAAAAACTAGGCTAAACAGAACAAGGACAAGAAGTAAAAGGAGAGACAGAGAAAGAGAGACATGGAGAGAGAGAGAGAGAGAGAGAGAGAGAGAGAGAGAGAGAGAGAGAGAGGAGAGAGAGAGAGAGAGAGAGAGAGAGAGAGGAGAGAGAGAGAGAGAGGAGAGGAGAGAGAAGAGAGAGAGAGAGAGAGAGAGAGAGAGAGGGAGAGGAAGAGAGGAGGAGAGAGGGAGAGAGAGGAGAGGGAGGGAGGGGGGAGGGAGGGAGAGGGAGGGAGGGAGGAAGGGAGGGAGAGGGAGAGAGGGAGAGAGATGGCTTTTCCATACTTCAACTTGGCCAGTCAGCCCCATTAAAACTAGATCACTCTAATGATTACTATGGTGTTGATAATGAGCAGCCTAGGGCACGGCAATAAAAAGCAAAAGCTCGGTCGACACCAACTGCCCCAAAACGGGCCGACGAATATTCCAGCCGTCTGTCTACAAACATTTCCATCCATAGACGCTTATTTTCAATTTCAACAATGAGGTTAGAGTGTTTACGTTTCAGATTTTTGACTGATACCATTTTCGTTCTAACAAGTTTTCATCTGTGGATAATGTTAAGTGGGGTAGTTTACAGATAGATAATGTTATGTGGGGTAGTTTACAGATAGATAATGTTATGTGGGGTAGTTTACAGATAGATAATGTTATGTGGGGTAGTTTACAGATAGATAATGTTATGTGGGGTAGTTTACAGATAGATAATGTTATGTGGGGTAAGATAGATAATGTTGTGTGGGGTAGTTTACAGATAGATAATGTTATGTGGGGTAGTTTACAGATAGATAATGTTATGTGGGGTAGTTTACAGATAGATAATGTTATGTGGGGTAGTTTACAGATAGATAATGTTATGTGGGGTAGTTTACAGATAGATAATGTTATGTGGGGTAGTTTACAGATAGATAATGTTATGTGGGGTAGTTAGTTTACAGATTAGGATAATGATTATGTTGGGGTAGTTTACAAGATAGATAATGTTATGTGTGGGGTAGTTTACAGATAGGATAATGTTATGTGGGGTAAGTTACAGATAGATAATGTTGTGTGGGAGTAGTTTTAGCAGTATAGATAATGTTATGTGGGGTAGTTTTACATAGATAATGTTATGTGGGGTAGTTTACAGATAGATAATGTTATGTGGGGTAGTTTACAGATAGATAATGTTATGTGGGGTAGTTTACAGATAGATAATGTTATGTGGGGTAGTTTACAGATAGATAATGTTATGTGGGGTAGTTTACTGCTGTAGATAATACAATACAATACGATACAACTGTATTAATCCCACTATAGGGCGTTTTGTTTGAGCAGCTAGTTGTGCATGCAGTAACATACAACAGATACACATGCGCAACTACGGAGTATTTAGTAGAGTCGAATTGCAGAGGGGATGATCAGCTTGGAGTGGCGGTGAGGTCTACGAGCAGGTAAAGCAGGTCATTTTATGTGGGATTGAGGGGTGTGTGTGGGGCGCAAGTGATGGCAAACAAACCACTTAAACAGAGATGGCCCAGAGTTACAAACTACCCTGTCATTGCATTGCATTTTTGGGATATTTCTACAAAAATGCAATGCAGAGGAGCTGATTGCATTGGTTTGGTTTCCTAATCTGATAATCAATGGTCTACACTCTGTTCTGTCATTTCTTGTTTTTTGATTACTGGAACGAGACGAGCACCAGCCGATGTTAAGGAGACTTATTGCATCTCGCACAGTCCAGAACGTACACGCTGCTGTGTAGTTGGCCGTAGAGTCACGTTTAAATTCAACTTTTCTGCCAAACAGGTCAGACGAGAGGGAACAGAGTGGTCGGATGAAGGCAGTTGGCCGTTGGTTTGAGTCTGGGCGGTGTCTGGGCCCCTTTAGGTGTCTGTCCTCTATGGTGGAGGACGGACCTCCACCATCATCCAGTCCCTGGTGGGTGGAGGATTCTTCAGGGGTCTGAAGGTCTGGAGGAAGTGGAGGTGGTCTTTAGTGTGTGAGAGCTGCTTCACCCCTGATCTTCAGCTTTCATTGGTCAGAACTTTAATTTCCTTTTCCATCTCTCTGATGAGGCCTTCAGCTCGTTGCTCTGTGGATATCAGTTTCTCTTTAACCATTCCGTTGAAATCATCCAGACACTTTTCAACACAGCCGATCAAAGCAGGGAAAACCTGCCCACCACCTCTCTCTCTGCGTCTTTCTTGCTAATGTCTACTGTGTCTTTGATCTCTTTAATCTTTATTTTTCTCTGCTTGATCATTTGCTGAATTCAAGCCTCCATCTTCCCCAGCTGGGCCGTCTTCACTTCATATTCCTCCTTTAGAGGTACAACAGGATGGGACTTGTGGTCTGTCACTGGGCACAACTGACACACACACACCTGTTCAGTCTGACAGAAGAGCTCCAGAAGTCGGTCGTGTTTCTTACACATCCTGTCTTCCAGGCGGTCCAGAGGCTCGACCAGCCGATGTTTCTTCAGGCCAGCGACTCTCTGGTGTGAGGGAGAGAGTCGGGAGGGGGCGCTCGACCGAAGAAAGGGATTGTACTCCCGGAGCTGAGGTCCCGAACTCCCGCCGAGTTCCCCCCGGCGGAGCTGCTCGTCCGCTGGTCCACAAAGTCTTAGCTATGCTCTGATTGGAGGGGAGTGGGGAAGTGGGAGGTAATATTCAAGTGTGTGTGCCCCCTGCCTACGTAAGAGGGGACGCCGAAACGGACTCACTCGTTTTGGTAACTCTAGGCAGTGAGTTATTCAATGAGTTATTGTGGGTTTCCTTTGGCTGCTGCTCCTCCCGAATCCTCCGAAATATTTTGTTTTGTTTGCTTTGAGCTCGCTAGAAAGGCCATGTCGCTGTGCTGCGCTGCACACCCTGCTTTATATTTGAGTTTGTTTTTCATTTCAATCAACGGTGAATCACGGTGACTTTGTACAGCACAAAAGATCTGTCAACAATTCTATTCTTTTCTATTTGCAGGTAGTTCTTCCTGCAAAGTGTTCCACTTGCACTTCTTTTTAAATAGAGTATGTACATCGAACATCGGGGGTTATTCCCTAAACCAGGCGGTCGGTGGCTTGCAAGTACGTCTCGCTGCGGCCTGCGGGAAGGCGGGGCGTGACATCACGCCCCGCCCACATCACGGGCGAGTGCATTCTGGGACACATCACGGGCGAGTGCATTCTGGGATTGTTTGCGCCCGAATATATTAATAATATTTTAATATATAATATATATATAGATCGTTAAATCGCTTGACGGTAAATTACGTAAATATATTAATTTATATATATATATATATATATATATATATATATATATATTATATATATATATATATATATATATATATATATATAAAACGGGTGGCATAAATCAAGCGATCTGATTGGTCGCCGCGGCCATTTTGTTGACATGACACTGATTGAGAGTGAGTTGTCTGAACTGAGTGAAGTGAGCTGTCGTTCTGAGTTATCAATATTATGGCTTCGTTCGCACGTTATCAAATGGAAACCATCCATCGTAACGTTACAACTTACTCCCTGTGATAAAATAATGTATAGACTGTGTGCTAGACCGATCTAACGGGGTCATCCCTATGTTCCCCGCTTTGTATGTGACCGGTGTTTTTCGTAGGTGGAATCCGGAAGAATGAATATTAGGGTTACGGTTATGGTTAGGGTTAGGATGAGGGTTATGGTTAGGGTGAGGGTTACGGTTATGGTTATGGTTAGGGTTAGGAGTCAGCGTGTGAGTTTGCCTGACAGGCTGTCTGTCCAATCCTAGCGCTTGAGGCGGAACTTTTTCCGGATTCCACCTACGAAAAACGCGACCGGGGAACATAGTTTACGCTCCCGCAATCCCAGAAAAACCGGTTTTTCTTGTTCTGACGCAATCCCAGAATGCACTCGCCCGTGATGTGGGCGGGGCGTGATGTCACGCCCCGCCTTCCCGCAGGCCGCAGCGAGATGCTTCTCGTGGCTTGTCCAAAGCGTGTGACGTCATCACTCGGCCTAAAGTTCAGCACCTTGGAGAGCGACAGCGGACGACGTCTCTCGCTCTGTCTGCTGCGGCTATCAACGACACACCAGACACCAAAGCCGACGCCATAAACACGTTGCATTCATTGAACACCTTCATGTTATTCAACGATGCAATTCCAATAATACTGTCTGTGAGAAAGAGACCGCAGAAGACTCTTACCTGAACGGCTGATCAAAATAATGAAAGACAGAAAGAAAGAAAGAAAGAAAGAAAGAAAGAAAGAAAGAAAGAAAGAAAGAAAGAAAGAAAGAAAGAAAGAAAGAAAGAAAGAAAGAAAGAAAGAAAGAAAGAAAGAAAGAAAGAAAGAAAGAAAGAAAGAAAGAAAGAAATTTGTACCTTAATCAAAAAATTAAGAAGGGAGTGATTTTCTCACAATATGAAATAAATAGTCCAATTAAGTGTAATACAAAATACTGGGATTAGGGTCCCACAAAAAAGGTTGCTCCCCTCTATGGTGATACCCGCTCCCGCCACTGGGTATCGCTCACAACACTGATTACGGGCCTGCTACTTTTATGCGCCGGGACACAGGTAGTAGACTATAGCGAAGACGAGACAAACGGGTATTTTACACACATCATGTTATGTGCATGCAAGACAATATTTAACACAATCCTAGGTGAGCCAGAAAGGAGAGCTGAGATAGGAGAGAGGAGAAAGAGAAGAGAGGAAGGAGAGATGACAAGACAAAGTCACGGTACTCACACACACGGGGAGAATCTTTACATGTAATGCGACCTTTGTGTAAATGTGCTACACATGTTGGGTTGGATTCTGTTGGACATTAAAAGTAATCGAACCATCAGCGGTTTTTCCTTTTTTATTTTAATCCGAAAAGTCATACATTCATACATTTTATTGTGTCGTAATCTTTTGATTCAGAAGAAAAGTAAGGATTAGATTATTATGATGCAAATTAATTCCTGAAACTAGCTATACATAACTGGACCATAAACAATTGTATAGCAATAAACCTTTAAAAACATGAGAAAAAAGACAATCAAGTATACACTGTAACTATCATTTACAATGTGTTATATTTTATAAAAGTCACTTTCTTAATTTTTAGTTATTTTCTTAATGGAATTTTCCTTTTCAAATAACAGCAGTACAACATGTATGCAGTGCGCCCAGATCTCAGATAGCAGAGATTCTAATTCATGACATTAGTTTGATTATTTTATCATCAAACAAAGGTCCTAGTCTGTTTGTTTGACAGGTGAGATGATCAGGGGGGCAGAGTTCATACCTCCAAAATAACAGTAACCTGGACAGAGGATTGGATAGAGGGGCTCAGTAAAGGTGCACTCAGTAGCCGAGTACAGTTTAACCCTGGCTTCCACATCGTAGAAGGAGACCAGACCCTCATCATAATCAACAAACACCCCCACCTTCTGGAGCTCAGCTCTCAAAGGGAGACGGACAGAACGGATATCAGCAAATACCAACCCATCCTTGGAGGAGTAGAGAGTCCAGTAACCCGTCTCAGGAGTCTCTATAATATTACCTTTTCTATTGATGGACTCGCTGGCCACTCCTAAAGACCATGTAGTCTTGTCTTCAACCTGGACCTCAAAATAAAATCCCCCTGAGGAGAAGCTCTGCCTTGTGAGAACATGTATCTTTTTTGTAAATCTCTTAGGGTTGTCTCGGAGTTTCTTCACTACACCTCCATGATGGGCTTGTTTCCCATCCTCAGACAGGATGAGACTGGGGTGAGCTGTATCAGGATCCAGAGTCACATCTACTTCATACTGCTGGACACTCCTCAGTTCAGCATCACGCAGCTTCTTCATCTCCATGTTCAGTGTCCCATGTTCCAGTGTTCTCCCTTCCAAGCTGATCCAGGGATCTCCTCAAGGTCCCTACGTATGACGGAGGACGGACCTCCACCGTCGTCCAGTCCCTGGTGGGTGGAGGATTCTTCAGGGATCTAAAGGCCTGGAGGAAGTGGAGGTGGTCTTCGGTGTGTGAGAGCTGCTTCATCTCTGATCTTCTATTGGTCAGATTTTCTATTTCCTGCTCCAGCTTTTTGATGAGGTGTTCAGCTGGTTTCTCAATGGATTTCAGTTTCTCTTTAACCTTTCGGTTGAGGTCATCCTGGCACTTTTCAATGCAGCGCTTCAAAGCAGTGAGGATGCGCAAACCATCGGCTATCTCTCTGTCTGCGTCTGCTTTGCTGCGGTTAACTGTGTCTTTAATCTCCTGAATATTATTTAGTCTCTCCTGGATCATCTGCTGGACTTCAGCCTCCATCTTCCCCAGCTGGGCCGTCTTCACTTCATATTCCTCCTTCAGAGGTACAACAGGATGGGACTTGTGGTCTGTCTCTGTGCAGAACTGACACACACACACCTGTTCAGTCTGGCAGAAGAGCTCCAGAAGTCGGTCGTGTTTCTTACACATCCTGTCTTCCAGACGGTCCATAGGCTCGACCAGCCGATGTTTCTTCAGGACTGCGACTCTCTGGTGTGGCTCCAGGTGGGTTTGGCAGTAAGAGATAAAACACACTAGGCAGGACTTTACAGCCTTCAGCTGGGTCCCAGTACAGACGTCACAGGGAACTTCTGCTGGTCCAAAACAAGGCTGCTCTTTTACCCGTACGGAAGTTCCAAACCGATCAACCGTCTCTGATAAGAGGATATTGACACGTACATCGGGTCTTGTGTTGAAAAGCTCATTGCAAACAGGACATTTGTACTTGACTTCTTCATCCCAGTACTTTGTAATACAGGTTCGGCAGAAGTTGTGTCCACATGGTGTGGTAACTGGACTGCTTAACACATCCAGACAAATGGAACATGAAAAGTTCTCTTCAGACCAGGACTTGTCAGCACAGGCCATTCCTAGACACAGACGACAAGGTTTATGTATTGAGCAATTATATATTTCTAATTCCATAATGGAAGAGAGATTTATTTAAAACTTATCTGAAAGTTGTGCTGTTTTAGTCACCGTGTTTTGTTTCCTTCTGCCAGACAATCTGTTCAGAAATGCGTCTTGTTTTCCACCGGAACGAAAGAGCTGCTTCAATATTGAGTGGTTTTGGTTTCTGGGAAGCTTAAGTTTCGTTTCCTGGGAACGACGTCCTCTCCTCTCCCTCACAACATCTGGCTCCTCCTCAACTGACGCAGTTCACTGACGTTTCAACTTTCACTGTGTGTGTGTGTGTGTGCGTGCGTGCGTGCGTGCGTGCGTGCATGCAGGGACGTCCTTATGGGGGGGTAAATTAGGATGATTCCAGGGGCGCAGCACTGACAGGGGCGCCCCAGAGGACACTGGTGGTATTGTTAAAACTATATGCAATTTTTTTTTTTCGGATCGGATTAAATCATCAAATTAAGGTGGTTTATTTTGTTGTTTTGTTGTGGTTTGTTTCTCCATTTTTACAAAATCATGAGAAAGTCTCCACCCTATTATCACCCCTCTCATTTGTTATTATTTGGTACAAGCCAGGCAGACCGGGGTGAAGCAAATGCAGACTAAAGTGTAATGAACCTGCATTTATACTTTATTTCTACATTGTTTTGTTTATTTCTTTATTTCTACATTGTTTTGTTTTGACATGATTCTGTATTTTATTTGCGGTCATGAGGTCATCTAATTTATTTTGTGTCAATCATCAGATCAGCATGCGTGGTTAGGGTTGGTGATTGGTGATTGGCCCATTCCTGATGACATGCGGTATATAGCGCAGAGAATTACGGAAGGAAGCGGCTTGACTCTATCCGCGCCCGTTATCGTTCGGACGTCTCGTCACCACCCCCTCCTCTCTCGTGGACGCCTTGTTTTTTTTGCATCGTTTGGACGTCTCTTCACCCCGTCCGCGCTCGTGGACGTGTTGGTGTTTTTGGATCGTAGGACGCTCTTCACTCCCTCCCTCGTCGGGTTACCCTATCGTTTGGACGCTCTCCGACGCTCCGTGCTCGCAATGGACATTGTGTTTAGGGTAGAGGGAAGAAATGTTGTAACTTTGTGAATAATAACAACCCTTGATTCTGAAGTAATAGATAAATATTCGGAACTCATCCATGACTCCCTGCCTGCCTTTGCTGCCATTTTACCACGCAACAAGTCAGTTTGTGTGTATCCCGGTCGGTGAAATGAAGAAGTCAGGTTGTCCGGGGAGGAAAGCGAGGAAAGAAAGAGAGGAAAGAGCTCAAAGCAGTCGACAGTTCGTCACCCAGTCTTTTACCAAGAAAGGTAGGCTATATCCCTTCCCTCTACACTTTTCCCACAACCTGATAACAAGCTAGCAGCTAGCGCTACTGTAGCTAAAATAATTACAGCCTGCACTGGATGATAAAACTGAAAAGATCGTTTGCATTACCATTCACATGATATCATATCCACATATGATTTATGGATCTATCAATTTAAAAGAAAAATGCCCTGTTATTGTCAGGATCATTTCTCACTTCCCAGGGTAAGTAGTTCAAGACCCGCAACTGGGGTACAGCACAAGAAGTTTTCAGAACATTCTGAAGTCCGGACTTCGAAGTTCGCACTTGGCAAGTCCGGACTTCGAAGTTCGCACTTGGCAAGTCCGGACTTCGAAGTTCGCACTTGGCAAGTCCGGACTTCGAAGTTCGCACTTCCGAGGACGGGAGTGCGCGTCTGCAACCGGAACGGGAGCGGACTCGCTGACGTCACCACCTCAGCCCGTCTGTTAACCGTGCTACTACGGCCTCTTGTGGGCATATAACTACTGAACAATGTAAACAAATGATGTAAAACAAACCACCAGCCACTTTGGTTTTAAAATAGTATGTTAATATTTTGAATGAATATAAATGTTATCATCAGGTTATAGTTTACAGACGCCATGGGGTGCACCACAGAATTTTCAGAACCATCTGATTGGAGTTTCAAAAAAAATGCCTACCAAAGCGTTTCTCAATATGTAGACATATTACGTATGAGTCTTTGGATTCAATTTTAAGAAGAAATGCCCTGTTTATTTTCAGGCTCATTTTACATCGGGGTTAATAGTTGAACGACACACAGGAGTCACACAAGAAACTCACGACACATACTGATGTGGAGTTTCACACATAAAAGCCCACCACAAGCCACCCCTACTGATGGAATAATACATATGATTTTGGATTCCATTTAAAAGAAAATGCCCTGTTATTTTCAGGGTACATTTCACAACATATCAACACATGAGGGTTATAGGTTCAAGAGCCCATCTGGGACAATAATAGTATGTAAATATGTTGAATGAATAGGGCTCCATCTTTGTTATACTTTTAAAATGTTCCTATATAGCCTATTTTATAGCTTACATACTGATATTTTAAAACAGAAATGCGAAATGCATCCTGGGATATTTAACGGTCCCAAGTGCACACAAGTCACCTCTGATGCATCCTCGATGAAACGGCCAATTTAAAGGTTCGGTATGGGATTTGCGAAACCCCAGCAGATTTTGAAAATACACAACTCGAATGGCCCTACCCCCTCTCCTTCAACGCTGACTGACTCCCCCCATTCCAAGTACAGCGCGAGCACAGATGCCAATATGAGACATTAATACATATGATTTTGGATTCTATTTAAAAGAAAATTCCCTGTTATTCTCAGAACTAGTTTCAAATAAAAGCATTCGTCGGGTACATACAAAAAGACAGTCAATAAAAGCAAATACTATCAAAGGAAGTGTACGGCCGTTGTGGTATTTACTTTCAAAATAAAAGCCCACCAAACATTCCAATATGAGACATATATATGATTTTGGATACGATTTAAAAGAAAATGCCCTGTTATTCCAGGCTCATTTTACATCGGGGTTATAGTTGAAGACCCCATGGGGTCACACAAGAATCTTCAGAACATTCTGATGTGGAGTTTCACAATAAAAGCCAACCAAAGTTTCCAATATGAGACATAATACATATGATTTTGGATTCTATTTAAAAGAAAATTCCCTGTTATTTCAGGCTCATTTCACTTCATGGTCATAGTTCACGACCCCATGGGGACACACAAGAAGTTCCGGAACATTCTGATGTGGATTTTCAAAATAAAAGCCAACCAAAGTTTCCAATATGAGACATATTATTTATGATTTTGGATTCAATTTAAAAGAAAATTCCTTGTTATTTCAGGCTCAGTTCACTTTAGGGTTATATTTCACAACCCCATGGGGTCACGCAAGAAGTTTAAGAACATTCTGATGTGGAGTTTCAAAATAAAAGCCATCCAAAGTTTCCAATATGAGACATATATACATATGATTTTGGATTCAATTTAAAAGAAACTGCCCTGTTATTTCAGGCTCATTTCACATCAGGGTTATAGTTCAAGACCCCATGGGGACACACAATAAGTTTCAGAACATTCTGATGTGGAATTTCAAAATAAAAGCCAACCAAAGTTTCCAATATGAGACATATTACATATGATTTTGGATTAAATTTAAAAGAAAATGCACTGTTATTTCAGGCTCATTTCACATCAGGGTTATAGGTCACGACCCCATAGGGTCACCCAAGAAGTTTCAGAACATTCTGATGTGGATTTTCAAAATAAAAGCCAATCAAAGTTTCCAATATGAGACATATTACATATGATTTTGGATTAAATTTAAAAGAAAATGCCCTGTTATTTCAGGCTCATTTTACATCGGGGTTATAGTTGAAGACCCCATGGGGTCACACAAGAATCTTCAGAACATTCTGATGTGGAGTTTCACAATAAAAGCCAACCAAAGTTTCCAATATGAGACATAATACATATGATTTTGGATTCAATTTAAAAGAAAATGCCCTGTTATTTCAGGCTCATTTCACTTCATGGTCATAGATCACGACCCCATGGGGTCACACAAGAAGTTTCGGAACATTCTGATGTGGAGTTTCAAAATAAAAGCCAACCAAAGTTTCCAATATGAGACATATTATTTATGATTTTGGATTCAATTTAAAAGAAAATTCCTTGTTATTTCAGGCTCAGTTCACTTTAGGGTTATATTTCACAACCCCATGGGGTCACGCAAGAAGTTTAAGAACATTCTGATGTGGAGTTTCAAAATAAAAGCCATCCAAAGTTTCCAATATGAGACATATATACATATGATTTTGGATTCAATTTAAAAGAAACTGCCCTGTTATTTCAGGCTCATTTCACATCAGGGTTATAGTTCAAGACCCCATGGGGACACACAATAAGTTTCAGAACATTCTGATGTGGAATTTCAAAATAAAAGCCAACCAAAGTTTCCAATATGAGACATATTACATATGATTTTGGATTAAATTTAAAAGAAAATGCCCTGTTATTTCAGGCTCATTTCACATCAGGGTTATAGGTCACGACCCCATAGGGTCACCCAAGAAGTTTCAGAACATTCTGATGTGGAATTTCAAAATAAAAGCCAACCAAAGTTTCCAATATGAGACATATTACATATGATTTTGGATTAAATTTAAAAGAAAATGCCCTGTTATTTCAGGCTCATTTCACATCAGGGTTATAGGTCACGACCCCATAGGGTCACCCAAGAAGTTTCAGAACATTCTAATGTGGAATTTCAAAATAAAAGCCAACCAAAGTTTCCAATATGAGACATATTACATATGATTTTGGATTAAATTTAAAAGAAAATGCCCTGTTATTTCAGGCTCATTTCACATCAGGGTTATAGGTCACGACCCCATAGGGTCACCCAAGAAGTTTCAGAACATTCTGATGTGGATTTTCAATATAACG
>OLKM01001257.1:143012-153632 GCA_900291075.1 Melanogrammus aeglefinus | reverse complement strand
GATAACTAGTTTCAACCCACAGAGACCCCTTGACCCCTTCTGGATTTGGCCAGGCTGCTCTGTGGCAGACAAGTGTAAAAGTCTTACCAAGGGTTTCTGACATTTGGCCTGGCACTCCGCAATGCCCCTGGTTGTTAGCATTCCGAAGGCAGCCGCGTAATAGAATTTGCTGGCACTCACGACTCCACTTCTGTAAGAAGTAGCGCGTCACCAAGTCCCCGGAGGGCCGGGGCCTCTTCAAGATTACACGGACTCTTGTTGGCTAGAAAGAGAAACAAGCGTAAGAATGAGAGGCTTTTTAAGAAACCGCTGTGGACTCTCTGACACCACATGATGCAGTATTCACTCAGATGTCACAAAGAAGCCAAGCAGCAGATAAATGCAGATGATTCAATTATTAACTTCGTTTCCACTCTCCCCAACCCCCCCTACATCAACAAAAAACGTTTGATGAGAGGAGGAAAAACATACGTTTTTGAATAAATTTAGATTTTCAGAATTCATAAAGAATTCTCTTGTGTTAAAATGCCATAAATTTGCAAGATTTTCTAATAAAGTAATTAAAATGTATTTAAGTTGTAAAATGTTTGATGCTATTTAATTTGGCATGATTTATTCTAGAGAAATGTGTAGCCTACACAGAGATTGTAAGAATGGGGACCAGCCATCTGATTGTTAAGGAAATTATGTACATCGTTCTGAAACTTGCCATCACTTTTTCTAAACTGACCCTAATATTTCCTTCCTAACCTTCCAAATTTATGAAACCCTTAATATGTTTGAAAAGCATCAGATGTAAATGCACAAACTGCAAAGAAAACCCCCACACATATATCTGTACCAATAGTAAGAGGCGGTCCCAGAGTCCCAGTGACATTTTAATGACTTGTATTGATCATTGCAATGTCTCGTTCTCCAAATATGTCCATTTTGTTCCAGAAATTAGAATAGAAATGCATACAAAGAAAAACAACACACAAACCAAAAATAACTCATCTGAATAAATTTGCAATTCCAATGTGGATACAAAACCATAGATCCTTCTAGATTGATTCCATGGAATGTAGCATCCCCTGTTTATTGAAAATAAAATGATTTCACAGTTGAGATTGTTCCAGCTGAAGCTTTGGCATCAACGCTGATACTGAGTAAACTACAGAGATGAACTCAAAGCAAACCATGCCTTGCAAGCCCACATTGCTGATCCAAACCCAACCGTTAAATAACATCAACATTTGTTTATCATTTGTATTTTTCTGTTACACTATTTATTCTACTATTTATTTCAAATAACTGTCATTGGTGTCTTAGTATACAGACGTCATTTATGCATATTATTTAATTTTTTTATTTTCAATTTGTGTCTTTTATATTGTACCACTCCAATTTGTCATCTGGCATCAATAAAGTAAGTTTTCTCTAATGCCCCTTTTCCACTGCGCGTTTTCGCAACGGTACGACACGGCTCTGCACGACTCTACCCTGATTTGAGAGCTTTTCCATTGCGGAATTGGAGGCGGGACCCGTTACATTTCAGTACCTGTTCGTACCTGTTTCAGAGATAGGTCTAGCCGGTACGAGTCGGGGGGCCTAAATGTCACGGTGGAACAGTGCTGTCAACTGATTGGTTAGATGAAATGACAGTCATATAGGCGACGAAGCGCGGGGGTCTTTAACATTCACCCGTCATGTATGAAACACAACTGCGAGAGCAACAACGACAAAACGATAAGAATCGTTCGTCTCGAACTCTTTCCATACGTTTGTGTCTTTTTGTCGCCTACAAGCCACAGAGCAATCAGCAAACAGCAGTTACTTGCCTCGATGTCGTCCAGTGCTTTCCAACGTTGTTTACTTTTTTCTTGAACCCGCGCATGGCACTTTTCTAGTCGCCTGAAGCTGACGTTTCACGCCTGTAACACCTCCGACTCCGCCCTCCGACTCCGCCCAGTTCCAGGCCACGGTTTTGTGTGGAAAAGCGAAAATTTACTGGTACCGTGCCATGTAGGGCTGCACTAACTGCACCGAGTAGAGTCGGGACTATTTTGGCAGTGGAAAAGGGGCATAAATAAACCATTTACAGACGTTGTGCTATAATAAACAGAATATGTTGTGGTTTTTTGTCCCTTCCCAATCCGGACACTCCTTGGGCTTCTTGTTCTCCGTTTCTTGTTCTCTGTAATCCACATCAGTTTTAGCTTTTTAACTCCCTCTGGAAGAAGTAGAGCTGGCATAGCCAAACTAGCCTTAGAATATAATGATAATTAAGCTCTAATAATTACATTTCTTCATTAACAATGCAGACTTTTCTGCATCCAAACATATATGTGATTCTCATATTTGTTGATTCCTACAGGCCCTACCTATCCAAGGGGACACACACACACACACACACACACACGCACACACCACACACACACACACACACACACACCACCACACAACACACACACACACACACACACACACACACACACACCTGCTGTACTGAGGCTGAGTCTGAACTTGGGAGAGGGATGGTCCCAGAGGGACTCATTAACCATCAGCTCCTCTAACAGTGAACGATGTGAGGACCGGAGGTGCTACAGAATCCATTATCATCTGTTCATCAAAGCACTTTTTAGTGAGGGATTACGCTTGATTTAAGACCTTTCTTACTTCAGATAATGGAGTAGAAAATATTTTGCAACTAAATATGTCCGTATTATTCTTTATGTAGAAAATCTTGAATAAGGCACTCTAAATACTTTTAGGATATGCTCGGAAGAGTAGAGTGGGTTTTGATTGTGCTGCAACATCCCAAACCCATCAAAAACCCTACTCTCGGAGCGTTTTGTTTTAATTATTGATTCGGCTCACATGGGATGAATGGTTGACAACCACTTAATCCCACTCAGACTTGTTTACCTTGTACTGTGTCTTGTTGACTGCCGGACTCGCGCATCACCTCAAATCCCCTTAGGGTAGTTATGCTCTCAACATTTGAAAATCCTCATTAAGACAAGATTTGGTCATTGGTATAGAGGTCATAATCATTTTGGTCTTTGAGATTCTTGCAAACATATATTGAAACCTCTTGTTCATCACTTTTTTTTTTACATTATATATAGGGGCATTTAGCCAGACGCTTTTATATCCAAAGTGACTTACACAATAAGTACATTTTGTCATAAGAAGTGCCACCAATATATCGCTGTGGTTACAGCGGGCGATTTGGGAGAAAACAGCCATTGAGATTCCGTTGTGTTCTCTCTGCCACGCTGTACCTGCTGTAGCTCCTCCCTCCGAACGTCAATTATGCGCGTTCATGTGAATTTAGTTACATTAATAGGAAGACGAAACACCATGTCTGATTCCGAGGTAATTAAACATTAGTGTTGATAACTACCTAATACGTAATGTAAGAGCCAAATTCATGATTTCATGTGTTATAATAATTTAGTTTAAAAAGATATTAAAAAAGGTAATCTGAAGATAAATAATTTCGTAGGATTTGAAAGAATGTTTAGGTTGAACTATATAATTTATTAGTATTGCATTTAAAAGCCTGAATAACTTTGTAAGCAAGTAAGCTTCCAATCAGATTGACGTTAACGTCAGTGTTGTGCCTGCGTATGGAAACTTTTAGTTTTGTTTTGAGCTCAGGAGATATGTTGGAAGCGACATAGTTTTTTGACCGTGTGAACTTGTAACTCTAAGTTTTTAGTAAACATTTTTATATGGAAGATTTACTTGTCTCACTCGGCGTGTCAATTAATAGTTTCTAAGACTGAACTCAAAATTTGTGGTGTACAGAAGACTCAGAAACGACGGAGTGCCACTACATTTAAGTCACAAAAACTAGCTTAGCCGAGTTTTAACTGGATTGCCTTAACAAGGAGAAGAACGTGGCGCTAGGACGTGAAAAGGATTTGGAAGCTAACGTTCGAACTGGTAATCCAATTGAAAGTACTCTACGAGAACAGGTATCGAAAACTCCTTTTTTATCTTTCAGTATTATAGAAGATACGAAGATATACGATGAATGAAGATTAATTAGTGAGATTGGATGAAAACGAAAGTGAAACTGTAACTGCTCCATGCTGGAAATAGCAACGTGATTCACCCCTAGCAAGAGCCTACGCTGTTAGCAAGCCTATATTCAGTCAATGCAGAGTTTTTAGCGATTTTTGAGAAGCTGTTTTGCACTCGTTTATTAAGAGAAGTTCCGTGTAAGAAAGTAGCTTTTGAACTGTGGCATACAGCTTGAGCATTAACTCGGCAACGTGTACGATGGCTGATGGGGAAGAACAGAGAGGTGTGGAGGATATGATGGCGCAGGGAAGATCACGTAAGCTAACTGAGAAGGCATTAGAAGATAAGTTGCAGAAATACATTGCATTTGAGGAGACGAAAATTAGGAAACTCTGACAAGCAACAATTAAGGGAGTTTGAGAATATTAATGCGTGATGGCTGGAAACGTCCAAAATGTGCAAGATGCAATGGAAAAAGATTTTGCAGAGTGTTAGTAGGAGAGTTCAGAAGTCTTCAACAGTGAAGTTGCAAATCTTTTAAGTGAGATTTTAAGTGACGTTGAACGACCGTGTGACCAAGATAATTGGTTTTGAAGTTATAAATGGCACCAATCAGAGAATTTATGAAAGAAACTAAAGATGGATAGGCAAGCTGTGCATGAATCAACATCAGTGCTGCCAATGGAAAATGTACAGGCAAAAAGAATTTGATATGGTGGATAGCCTGCAAGAAGCTGTTAGACCAAAATGACAGTATTTCCCAGGCAGGAGATAGAAATGCAGAGCGTGGTAGCCTATGTGGAACACAAGTAAGTCATGCAACATCCACATCACGTGTTTCGTCAACAACGGG
Source organism: Melanogrammus aeglefinus (assembly GCA_900291075.1). Lineage (NCBI taxonomy): Eukaryota > Metazoa > Chordata > Actinopteri > Gadiformes > Gadidae > Melanogrammus > Melanogrammus aeglefinus. The sequence continues at coordinate 148,765 of OLKM01001257.1, read as the reverse complement.
TTAGACAGGAAGCACAACCATGCAGCCCTGCTAGAGCGTGCGTGCAGGACTGAAGAGAAAGCAAGAGCTTGAATTTGAATCCGCTAGAATCCAAGCTGAAAGAAGAGTTTGAAACTGCTAGAATTCCAAGCTGAAAAAGAGGAATTAGAGATGAAAAACGGCATTAGCTGAAAGCCAAGCAAAATTAAAGGTGCTAAAGAATATGAAAGATCTGAAGATAGTTACAGTTACCATACGCCAGTGCAAAAGTTACATTTTGGGAATGTGAAGAAGGAAAGGGTTAGGCAATAAGGATACCGCAGCAACAAGCTAAACGCAAAACGTCTTCGCATCAACCATCAATGCTGCACTCTTCAACCACCACCATCTCAGGTCAGCCACAAGTCATCGGTCTCTAAACACTCAAGTGGACAGAGGTTGATGACATACTAAAGGTCATGCGCAAAGGCAGAATGTGTAATCACAGAGCTACTTGTAAAACAACAGCAGCTGTCTCAGCTACCAAACAAAGGACATTTCCTGTTGTTCAAGGGCGATGCGCTAACAGTTTTCAAATCTTTCATCAGAGCGTTCGTTCGAACATGCGATAGACCAGAAGACTGACCAATGAACAGGATAAATTGTACTTCTTGGAACAGTATATACAGCCGGTGAACCCCAGAGCATGGTCCTGCGCAGCTGCACTCATATGACACAAAGCAAAGGCTATCTTGAAGGCAAAGGCGGCTTACTTAATAAGGCATTACGGGGACGAACTATCGGAATTGCCAGCGCGATACATAGATATAAGCAACTAACATAGTGCCACAAGTGAAGTCTGAGGATGAAAGGCGTTGAGTGCTTATGCAATGTTCCTAATTGGATGTCTCAACACCATGATGGACATTGAATACTTAGACGAGATGGACAACCCTACCAATCTACGGACAATGGTGTCAAAACTGCCGTACAAAATGAGAGAACGTTGGCGGGCTGGAGCTTTTGATATCAAAGAGCGAAGTGGCAGAAGAGCGAAGTTTGCTGACTTGGTGAAATACATTGACCGTCAAGCTAAAATAGCATCAGATCCCCTCTTTGGTAATATACCAGACAGCCACCCATCTACAAGTGGAAAAACAGAACAGAAAGGGAGGTATCCCCCAAAGAAAGAAATACGTGGAAGAAGCTTCGCCACCAATGTTTCAGCAGAAAGCAAAGGGCCTCAAGAAACGCATGCTAAGCCAGCAATCTCAAGCAAAACCACAAGCGCCTTTGATAAGCCGTGTCTGTACTGCCAGCAGCCTCACACTCTTGCTGCATGCAGTAAAATCAAAGCTCAACCACACAAAGAACGAGTGGACTTCTTGAAGTCAAAGGGATTGTGTTTCGGATGCTTAATGCCTGGCCATCTCAGCAAATTCTGCAAAAGAAGAATTGAATGTAAAGAATGTAAGTTGAAGCATCCCGGACATTCTGCACATAATCAAAGAAGGATCTGCTGTGCTGTGCCTGAAAAGAAAGAAGATGCTCATGGAGAGCGCCAAGTATCATGTGCTCAGGTTTCTGTCCAACAGGAGTCTTGTAGCCTCATAGGGGCCGGAGAAGCTGAATGTGTGCTGTCAATAGTACCGGTTGAAAATTAAATCAAAAGAAGAGTAAGCAAGTGTGTTGAAAACATACGCCTTTTTAGACCCGGGAAGCACACAGCAACCTTCTGTACGGAGGACCTGCAAAGAAAACTGAGTGTTAAAGGGAAACCAACACGAATACTTCTCAGAGCACCATTGGGACAAAGACAAACCTGAAGAACCAAAGCTCATGAACAGTTTAGCTATCTCAGACCTTGAGGTGTGTGGATGGGAAGACACCAGCTTCATTGACCTGCCGAAGGTGTTCACACACAGAAACATACCTGTGCACACTGGAAACATACCTAAGCAGTCAGACATCCAGAAGTGGCCTTACCTCAGAGAAGTGAGCTTGCCAGAGATAAAAGCTGACATAGGCCTAACTTATTGGAGCCAACTGCTCCGAGAGCAATGAGAGCCATGGCACATTATCAACAGTCAAGATGGAGGGCCGTATGCTGTCAAGACCGCCATTGGCTGGGTGGTGAACGGACCCGTAAGAAAAGAACTAAAAGACGAAGAGAGTGAGTCACCTCATCTCTCAGTGAATAGGATCTCCGTGATGGAAATTGAGAAACTTCTGGTTGAACAGTACAACACTGATTTTCCAGAGCGAAAGTACGATGACAAAAGAAGAGATTGTCCCAGGAAGACAAACAGTTTTTTGCAGTCTCTGTGCAGAAAGACAACAACATTCGAGAGTGGGCATTACTGTGTTGGATTGCCACTCAGGAACGAGAAGGTCAAAATGCCCAACAATCGGTGCGTTGCTGAACAGCGCATAACCTGTCTGAGAAGAAAGCTACAGAAGAGAATCCTGAGTTCTTTGAGGACTACAAGAGCTTCATGCACACGATCATTGAAAAGGGCTATGCCATTCAAGTTCCACCACACCAGCTGAACCGTGACGACAACAGGGTGTTCTACATACCACACCACGGTGTTTATCACCCGAAGAAAAAAAAAGCTCAGGGTGGTTTTTTGACTGCACCGCCTCCTTCCAGGATCGATCTTTGAACAGTGAGTTGCTTCAAGGGCCCGACATGACCAAACACATTGGTTGGTTGTCCTCTTAAGATTTCGTGAGGAACCTGTGGCGTTAATGGCAGGACATTGAGCTCGATGATTATTGTTAATCAGGTTAAAGTGCCAGAACATGACGCAGACCTTCTACGTTTTCTTTGGTGGCCAAACGGCAAGTTGACTGAACCTGTGGAAGAATTCCGGATGGCAGTGCACCTCTTCGGAGCCACCTCTTCGCCGAGTGTTGCCTCATATGCGCTAAGAAGAACTGCTGAAGATCACAGAGACGTTGCATCCCCAGAAGCCGTTCAGACAGTCCTCCGTAACTTCTATGTGGATGACTGCTTGAAGAGCCTAGCAACAGAAGATGATGCAGTGACCTTAGCAAAAGATCTGCGGACTTTGTGTGCCAGTGGAGGCTTTACTTTGGCGAAGTGGATGAGTAATAGCAGGAAGGTGTTGCTATCAATCCCAGAGGCTCACAGAGCTAGTGAAGTGAAAGACCTGGATCTGAGACATGACGCTTTGCCAGTTGAAAGGACCCTCGGTGTCCAGTGGGACACGGAATCCGATCATTTCACTTACCGAATGAAGCTGCAAGACAAACCGATGACCAGAAGAGGCATCTTATCAGTTGTGTCAATTTCCATCTACGACCCCCTCGGCTTTCTGGCCCCGGTCATCTTGCCAGCTAAACTACTGTTGAAAGAACTCTGTAAAGAACAACATGGGGTGGGATGAAGACGTCGGTGTGAGAAGCATGCTGAACATTGGAGAAAGTGGATTGAAGATGTGTACTCACCTCTCCAACTTTCGCGTGTGAACAGGGTGTTTTGAAGCCTTTGGATTTAGGATGCACTGCAGCAGCGCAGTTGGCACCATTTTTCAGATGCCTCAGAGTACGCATATGGCACTGTGTCTTATCTGTTATTGGAGAATAAAGAAGGCAAGAAACATTGTGCGTTCCTTATGGGAAAATCAAGAGTAGCCCCACTCAAGTTGATCACTATCCCAAGACTTGAGCTGACCGCAGCGGTTGTGGCAGTGAAGGTAGACAAGATGCTACAGCAAGAACTTAAGATCCCACTGCAACAATCCATCTTCTGGACAGATAGCCACTACAGTGCTCAGAATACATCATCGACAGCGAAACAGCCCGTTTCAAGACATTCGTCGCTAACAGAATTGTACTCATCAAGAGAAGCAACCAAGCCGTCACAATGGAAGCATGTTAGGACGACAGGAGAATCCTGCAGATCAAGGCCAGCAGAGGCCTGAAGGCAAAGAACTTGGTCCAAGGGGGACCTGGACATCAACGGGCCAAACTTTTTTGTGAACAGTGAAAGGTGACTGGCCAGAGCAGCCAGACAGAAAAGAAGAAAGCCTTCCAAACGATCCGGAAGTCAAGAACAAAGTCACTGTCAACGCAATCAAGGTCAAAGAAGATATGGAACCATTGAACGAACTGATAAACTACTACTCAGATTGGCATAAATTGAAAAGATCAGTAGCGTGGATTTTGAAAGTAAAGGAAACTCTGTGGAAGCTGAAGGAAGAAAGAAAAGAGTTATTACAAACAATCCATCAAACTGAAAAGGACCCTGAAAAGCAAAAGTCAAAATTAGAACACATGAAGAAATACAAAAGAACAATAGGAAAGAAATCACTTACCTTGGATGATTTAGTAGCTGCTGAATCAGAGATAATCCGATGCAGCCAGAGACAGCAGTTCAGAGAAGAGGTCAAAACCTTGCAGAAGAGCAGACAGCTCAGCCGCAGCAGCAGTCAGTTGTTCAAAACTGGACCCCATTCTCCCAAGACGACACTTTAAGGGTTGGTGGAAGACTCAACAAGTCTGCTATGCCAGAAAATGCTAAACATCCAGTGATTCTGTCTAAGCATAGCAGAGTCGCCACACTGATTTTAAGAGACATACACCAAAGAACAGGACACTGTGGACGCAGTTATGTCTTGGCACAGCTTAGACGCAAGTACTGGATCCCACAGGCCAATTCTGCAATCCGAAAGATAATCAGCAAATGTACAACATGCCGCAGGATCAATGGAAAGGTTGGAGAGCAGAAGATGGCAAGCTTGCCTGAAGATCGCCTCTTGCCAGACAAACCTCCTTTCACAAACACCGGTGTTGATTTCTTTGGACCGTTTGATGTCAGACGGGGCCGGGGTACGGTCAAGAGATACGGCGTGATGTTCACTTGTCTCACACTCAGAGCGGTGCACATTGAAGTTGCAGATAGCCTTGACACTGACTCTTGCGTTAATGCAATTCGACGTTTCATAAGCAGAAGAGGCCAAGTTACCATCATGAGGTCGGATAATGGCACTAATTTTGTGTCCGCTGAAAGAGAACTGAGAGAAGCCATTCCAACAGCTGGATAATACATAGAAGATTGAAAGAGTCCTGCAACCAAAAGGGATAAAGTGGATATTCAACAGAATCCAGCAGCCTCTGGATAACATCAAGATTGAAAGAGTCCTGCAACCAAAAGGGATAAAGTGGATATTCAACAGCCCAGCAGCCTCTCACCAAGGTGGGGTTTGGGAAAGACAAATCCGGACAGTGCGAAGGATCCTTAATTCCTTATTGAAAGAACAGACAGTGAATGATGATTGCCTACACACAATAATGTGTGAAGTGGAAAGTATCATAAATGGCAGGCCGCTCACAAGCGTCTCAGATGATGTGAACGACGTTGAGCCTCTGACACCGAACCACTTGTTGTTGCTGAAATGTCAACCTAGCATACCTCCAGGCATATTCAGCAAAGATGACACATACACAAGAAGAAGATGGAAACAAGTCCAATATCTCGCGGATTTATTCTGGACCAGATGGACACGTGAGTATCTTCCACTTCTACAGGAGCGCCAGAAATGGCTGAAGCCTAGAAGAAACTTCATGACCGGAGATGTCGTGCTACTAGTGGACAGTTCCTCTCCACGCAACTCCTGGCTCATGGGGAAGGTTGTGGAAACATTGCCAGACTCAAATGGAACAGTGAGAAGAGTAAAGCTAAAGACTAAAACCAGCACGCTGGAAAGGCCTGTAAACAAGCTGTGCCTATTGGAAGAGGCAATATCAGAAGACTGAAGAGAGAAGAT
>OLKM01001257.1:124888-142959 GCA_900291075.1 Melanogrammus aeglefinus | reverse complement strand
TCTAAGGACCCACCAGTAATGTCAAAAATCAAGTTTTTTGGGGTAGTGGTGATAACCAAATCTGCTACGCTTCCATAGTGATAGTAGCGTGCTCGCGCCGATTCATCTCACTTCGTTTTCCTCCACCGCACTCCTGAAGGCCACTGCTGTTTTGTGTTTTTTGTGTTATAACGATCTCCATCGAACTATGAGAGCTGGTTACGCATGCATGAGATTAGGCATCCAACCGTTTATTGTTGGGATAAAAACAGTTTTCGTATCATTTTGATAGTAGCAGAGCTTTTGTTCACGTGATAGAGATCTACAGAGAAGTTTGAGGCACGCTTCCACGACTCTTGATATATTACAATATTTGGCTCATTTATCTTTTCATCATAGTCCTTGTTTCAACTTGACAATTGCTCAATAGAAGGCTATTTATTTAATGTAATGTTTTGGCATGATTAAACAATACTTAATTTGATAAGGTATAGAAAAACTTAAAAAACATGAATCCAGAAAGCACCCTTTTGTAAAAAAAAAAGCTTTTTATTTCCCCTGTCAAAGTAAATATGAAAAAGACACTACCAGCTGCCCTTAAAATGAGTCCTGAATAAAGATTGTGCTCGTCGTAGTGGATTATTAATCAATTCAAGCACATTTTTTATAAACTCAACCGTACGGAAATTACTTAAAAAAAATGCATCCTACAAACAAAACAACAGAAATTCCTGAAATGTATATAAAGTTTGCAAAAACTAGTTATATCAATCTACACAATACATTTCTAAAAGAAATTATAAACTCTGAAGCGATAAACAAAGTTGAATTAATTTCCCTTTTTTAAGCACCATGTTAGCATCTATAGCTGGCTACATAATAAGCTACATCTAAGGTAAGGCCTAAAATAAAAACAGTACACTCCATGAAAATGATAATGTAATCATATCTATATTTTGGATATAGAGGGTCCCTGAGGGGAACATCTTAGCCTAGGCTTATTCTAAACATGATAAAAATGTACTTTCCAGAGTCAACAGAACTATTGTCAATTGCAGGACTGACTCAAGAGTCCATCGTTGTGATTCCAATAAGACATATAAAGCACCTCAGGAAAGAGTGCCTTGGTCTGATGCTGTCATTTGGCCGCATCCGGCCGAACAGCAAACACTAATGGCGCATTTCCAATAGCACGGCTTTGCTCGATACGGCTCGGCACGGCTCGGCTCGGTTTGGTTGTGTTTCCATTACAACTGGTGCCTCCTCGACGTGGGCGGGGTCGTCATAACATGGCTGCGCGAAACCGCTGTGACGTCATTTACACGGCGCCGAGCAACGTACAAATCCGGAAGACCAGAACAACAACAACGCGTGGTGCCGTCGAGCTCCCTCTGAATCCGTTCTTCGGCAACCAGAGTCAGGAACGTCTGGACCTCCTCCACCGACCAAGGAGTGGATTTTTTCTGAGAAGCCATCTCGTTCCAAGTCAAAAAGCAGTAAAAAGTGGTGTCTTGTCTCGCGTCTTGTTTTTATTTACATTCTAGGCGGTCGTCGCACAGTTATGACGCTTCCAGTGACGACACTCATCGGCCAATCAGTGGAAGGCAGTCGGCTGACGTCATGTTTTAGTAGCGCTTCGGCTCGCTTGGAACCAGGGCTGAGGTGATACCAAAAATGTACCCAGTTGCAGGTACTGCGTGCTAGTGGAAACACGCAAATAGCGCGCCGAGCCGTACCGAGCCGAGCCGTGCTAGTGGAAATGCGCCATCAGACAGCTTCACTGTTTCACGTTGTTTGGTCCATCGCTTGCGTTTTGGTCCATCACATGTCTCCATGGCTTTCTTTCCCCGGAGACATCTCCAGCATAGGGCCTCTGCAGAATGCCATTGTCATGTCATTGAACTGGGCCCTGTACCATGTCTGAGGAAGCAAACCACAGGCAGGAAATAAATACAAATCAGTGACCATCACAAACAAACTCCCAGAGGATCACATCATTCCTCATCCCTCCATCTCGTTTCACATCATTCACAGAAGACAGATTGTCATTCTCCAGTCCTCTTCATATCCCGTGTGGCTGTGGACACCATTTAATGGGGAATGCCCACTGAACAGTCTGTACGCTGTCAACCGTTTTACAGAGGTGTTATAATATGACAGTGGTCCGCAACCACACCAAGTGAACCAGAATTATCGTATAAGTACTGAGTACATACAAATTAATCAAATAAGCAAACTGCTTTCAGTGCTACTATTATAGAAACAAGACACAGAAAGTCATTTTATTTGTATGCATCTTTCTTTATGTATATATTTACTTGTAAAGCATTATGAATAGGCTGGTCAGAGTTTCATGTATGATCAGTGTTGGGTTACTTTAAAAAAGTAATTAGTTAGTTACTCACTACTTGTTCCAAAAAGTAACTGAGTTAGTAACTGAATTACTATATAATAAAAGTAACAAGTTACCAGGGAAAGTTAACAATTTGCGTTACTGTAAAAAAAAGAAAGTTGCTGGATGTCAAAGAATTTGGATTTTTCACAGCAGTTTTCACTTGGCCTTAATGTGTTAAATAGTTTAACTGCCCATTTCAAGGCCCTGATATAGTTTCAACTGAATTTTAATTTGCTTAGTTGCAAAGGCCGTGGAACATCTGCCGAATACCACAGAAAATGCCAACTTTTCCTCTGGATTGCTCCGGACTCGCCAATTCCTGCTGCTTCATCGAATCTGTTTGGGTGTGTGTGTGTGTGTGTGTGTGTGTGTGTGTGTGTGTGTGTGTGTGTGTGTGTGTGTGTGTGTGTGTGTGTGTGTGTGTGTGTGTGTGTGTGTGTGTGTGTGTCCTGGCTTGTGTGTAGAGACACTGGCTCCGATTGGGCTACCATGAAACATGACTCTGCCTTAGCCAATCATAATCGCTTATCTCGTTGTTACCCACCCGGTCTCCTCACTAGTGTTAGGAGCCAGGGTGCGCTTCGGATGACGCAGTTTATTCAATCAATTCATAGTTAACGCACCGCATTTAACGGACAAGTAACGGCGGTTAACGGCGTTGTTAACAACGCCAAACAGTAATTAGTTAGATTACTGAAAAAAGAACCGGTGTTAGCTAACGCCGTTCTTTTAAACAGCGTTATTACAAACACTGTGCATGATAGACGTTCACTGTGTGGGGGTTGAAGTACGTTACCCGTCAATAACAGATGAGTCTCGGCCGGTAGGTCCTCCAGGTCTTCCAGACCTCTCAGCAGGTCCTGAGCTGTGGCCTTTCCACAGCTTCGGCGTTTTCCACAGGCACCAACATCTTCAGCTTCTGCATGGCCACATCCGTCTGTCTGTCTGCCTTGATGTCGTCCAGATCTGTGATGTTCAGCTCCAGGTGGATGGCCGCCTGCTTCCCAATCCTTCCCCAGCGTTTTGGGCCACCTGCAGGAGCTGCTTATCGGACAAATCCCGCTTTTTGTTGTTTCCGGTCTGGGTAAAAGACAATCAAGCAGGCAGGGCATATTAGAGTTCCATCCCTAGGAGTAGCACAGATATACAGTGGGGCAAAAAAGTATTTAGTCAGCCACCAATTGTGCAAGTTCTCCTACTTAAAAAGACGAGAGAGGCCTGTAATTTTCATCATAGGTAAACCTCAGCTATCTGAGACAAAATGAAAAAAAAAATCCAGAAAATCACATTGTCTGATTTTTTAAGAATTTATTTGCAAATTATGGTTGAAAATAAGTATTTGGTCACCTACAAACCAGCAAGATTTCTGGCTCGTTACCTGTATTAATGGCACCTGTTTGAACTCCTTATCAGTATAAAAGACACCTGTCCACAACCTCAAACAGTCACACTCCAAAATCCACTATGGCCAAGACCAAAGAGCTGTCAAAGGACACCAGAAACACAATTGTAGACCTGCACCAGGCTGGGAAGTCTGAATCTGCAATAGGTAAGCAGCTTGGTGTGAAGAAATCAACTGTGGGAGCAATTATTAGGAAATGGAAGACATACAAGACCACTGATCTCCCTCGACCTGGGGCTCCACGCAAGATCTCACCCTGTGGGGTCAAAATGATCACAAGAACGGTGAACAAAAATTCCAAAACCACACGGGGGGACCTAGTGAATGACCTCCAGAGAGCTGGGACCAAAGTAACAAAGGCTACCATCACTAACACACTACGCTGCCAGGGACTCAAATCCTGCAGTGCCAGACGTGTCCCCCTGCTAAAGCCAGTGCATGTCCAGCCCGTTTGAAGTTTGCTAGAGAGCATTTGGATGATCCAAACACAGGATTGGGAAGAATGTCAATATTGGTCAGATGAAACCAAAATAGAACTTTTTGGTAAAAACTCAACTCGTCGTGTTTGGAGGAGAAAGAATGCTGAGTTGCATCCAAAGAACACCATACCTACAGTGAAGCATGGGGGTGGATACATCATGCTTTGGGGCTGTTTTTCTGTATCGTGGATTAGTGACCTCCTTCCTTCAGCAAGGGCAGAAGATGAATGGGCCATGTATCCGTGAGATTTTGAGTGAAAACCTCCTTCCATCAGCAAGGGCACTGAAGATGAAACGTGGCTGGGTCTTTCAGCATGACAATGACCCCAAACACACGGCCGCCGGGCAACGAAGGAGTTGGCTTCGTAAGGAGCATTTCAAGGTTCTGGGAGTGGCCTAGCCAGTCTCCAGTTCTCAACCCCATAGAAAATCTTTGGAGGGGAGTTGAAAGTCTGTGTTGCCCAGCGAAGGCCCAAAAACATCACTGCTCTAGAGGAGATCTGCATGGAGGAATGGGCCAAAATACTGTCATTGCCAGCAAAGGGCATGTAACAAAGTATTGAGATGAACTTTTGTTCTTGACCAAATACTTATTTTCCACCATAATTTGCAAATAAATTCTTTAAAAATCAGACAGTGATTTTCTCTCATAGCTGAGGTATACCTATGATGAAAATTACAGGCCTCTCTCATCTTTTTAAGTGGGAGAACTTGCACAATTGGTGGCTGACTAAATACTTTTTTGCCCCACTGTAGCTCTGTTTCACCAGTGCAGAAGTTAGCTCTGGATGACTTTCATCCCAAACCAGAGTCAGGCCGAACGTCTAGAGACACTTTAATGAGTCATGATTTCATGATTTCAGATTCCAAAATCCAACCAATATCACAAGGACTTAGAAGTACAATTTTCAGACCTTTATCTTTTTGTTTCTTTTCTTTTGCATATTAGTGTTAGAATTCAAAACCATGGCGACAACTCACCCGACTCATCCACACAGCAAGGGTTTTTTATTGGCATTTCTTCTTCAGATGTACTGCGCCTTCTCTTTTCGTCCTTCATCAAAGTGCGTCAACGGGTTAGGGAGGGTCAAGAACCTGCAGCGTAGCCTCTAAGAGGCATCTTCTCACACGAGCACTTTTAAAAGAAGAGCAATGAGCCATGGAACAAAGCCCCTCTCACACACACTTACCTCCTGCTTTCTGCATTGGCTTGACCACCCTCTTGACTTCTTCGCAATCACCTAGGGTATAAAGGATGATGGTCAGTCTCATAACCACCAAAACGATAAAAGCCGTTCCAAAAAAGTAGACGAGTTACCTTCTCTGATAGTAGCAGACCACACGGTCTCGTCCGTGGTCGTCTCTTTCAGAGACAGCGTAAAAGGAGGAGGCTGTTCAAAGAACGCCTCAAAGTAGCCCTTCAACTTGATGATTTCAAAGGTGAATTTCAATTCCTGTACACACACACACACACACACACACGGACACGCACAAACAAATGGACACACACAAACACACACACACAAAAACTGTTTCTTTGCATCATTTATGCTTAAGAACCTGCACAATACTTCATCGTTTCATCTGTTGAATGCCAATGAAAACATAAATCCGGTGTCTGGCGTCACACACCTTGGGGTTGATTTCCCCTTCCGGCTGGCTCACGAGGTGGTACTTCCCCACGTCTAGATTACAGACGGGCGGTTTGTCGATCTTCCTGTAGCTCTTTTGAGCAGAGCGCACCTGCGTGCCTATGTCCTGGGACACGCGAGAGGCAACAACAACGACAGCCGGGCGAGAGACGGAGAGGAAGGAGGAGAACATACCAGCAACTTAAAATCACCATCAAACTAACTCTCAACACACAAACACACACACACACACACACACACACACACACACACACACACACACACACACACACACACACACACACACACACACACACACACAGACACAGAAGGACACACACACACACATACTGACACACACACACACAGAAAGACAGACAGACATAAAAGACAGACAGACAGACAGACAGACAGACAGACAGACAGACAGACAGACAGACAGACAGACAGACAGACAGACAGACACACAGACAGACAGACACACACACACATACTGACACACACACAGACACACACAGAAAGACAGACAGACAGACACAAACACACAACACACACGACTTCGTTGCACTTCTCCTACGTCACCTTGATGTCGGACGAGTTGTTGGAGGCCAGGTACACCCTGAAGCTGAAGGTGTTGTTGTGGCCCAGCTCCTTGTACACCAGCACCACCCCGTGGTGCTCCAGGGGCTGGACGCTCTGGACGACGGGACCCATCGGAGAGAGCGAGGACACGCGCCACCTCACATGGCTGCCCGAGTGCTCCACCGACGGCTCCAGCTGCGGCCCGCTGCCCTTGACGTGCAGAACACTGAACTGCAGCTGGTATTGGGGGTCTGGGGGAACAAGGGGGTGGGGGTTCAGTCAGAGGACGGGGGTACACACAGCGGCACACACGACTCCAGGAACGTGTGTGTGAAAGTAAAACATATACATCATTATTTATTATTATTATATACGTAGATATAGATATATTGTTTGTCTTTCTTCTGATAAATGTAGTTATTGTAAGTCGCTTTGGATAAAAGCGTCTTCCGTATGTTAATGTAAATGTGAAACATTACGGATCCATTCATGTCAATTAATTTAGTCTTTTGTGGCTCTACTGGCGGCCTCGCAGTCCCAGTGGCTCCTCACCAGCAAGGCACAGGGAGTGTGGGAACAGGATGGACTTGAGCACAGATGCATCCTTGTTGACCACGTCCACATTGAAAATGGGTCCGGCGAATTTCCAGGAGTCCGGGAGCAACGTGTCGAATTTGGACCAGGACAGGACCGAGTAGCGGACCAGAGCCGGCTCCGAAACTTCAAACACCAGACCTGTGACCGAACACTCATAGGTCCCCTCGCCTTCCAACTGAACCCTAACACACACACGCACACACACACACACACACACACACGCACACGCACACACACACACACACACACACACACACACACACACACACACACACACACAAGATGTCAGACGGTTTTAATTCTGATTAAGATTGATCTGATACGCCCATGAGAGCTGAACGATGGGCCAGTGTCTAAACTCACAGTAACCGACCCTTTGAGATTTTCCTTGGTGTAACCTTATCGTAGTCAGAACTCTGTGGAATAATAAATGCAAACCAAACCTTAAAACCGTAAAAGAGACATAACGAAAATGATCATAATCTCAGTCATAATCAATGAAAGGGTTTATTATGCAAAGTCACCTGCTGAGCTGCTTTACATTTCTCACATTGTGACCTGAGGTGAATCTCTGTCAGGATAAAGAACGACTGTTAGAAACAAACCAACAGCACAGCCCAGTGTAAAAGAAACGTGTCAACCCCTCCAACATCAGATCTGGTCTTATGGACCTGTGAGGAACCCAGCATACCTTCTCCTGTTGAAGCTGGTTCAGAGAGGACCTCTGTAAGGTCATAATCACAAAAGATATCATATGTATAGATAAATTATAGACATGAAACATGCTTCAGTTAAATGACATGACAATGGCCTGATAAAAAATGCTAGGCTTTGGGCTACAGTGCTGTAGTGTTAAAGCTAGGCTAGGCTCCGGGCTACACCGTTGTAGTGCTAAAGCTATGCCAGGCTTCATGCTACGCCGTTGAAGTGTTAAAGCTATGCTAGGCTCTACTCGTGTAGTGTGAAGTTACACAGGACTTCCTCACTCACCTTGAGACGAATCCTCTCCTGTCTCCACTTCTGAAACATCACAGAGTTATGGAGAAATACTTTTTTTTAACCCTGACGGGGAAACCATTAGCTTGTCAAATCCCTGAGGCATCAAGACTCAATATTGGCTCAATGGAGGAGTGACACAACTCACCTTCCTCCTCCTCATCCCTCTCCGCGTTAGGTTCTGGCACAAAGGCAGAAGGCAGAAGGGTCAGGGTTGAAGAAGAGGAAGAGGAAGAAGATGAAGAGGATGAAGAAGATGAAGACGAAGAGCCACGCCTCTTACCTAAATTCGCCCGGCCTTCCTCATCTTCCTCAGAGCCAGAGCCTTCCTCAGAGTCTGCCGCGGCACGTACCGTCATGTTCTGTGAGACAATTCCCCAGGGAGAGGCCCCGTGAGAGACGTGGAGCTCGGGGCCTCATTGGGGCGTGAGCAGGAGCCCTCAGTGGAGCTGGACATTGAGTTTGGGGGGATGAATGGGGGGCTGTGGCCACGCCCTCCCATTCATCACCGACTCAGAGACCTCGATTCAATCCCCCGTTTCAAATCACAACTCAAAGCACATCTGTTCAAAGCTGCCTATTCCATCTGAGGCTAATTGCTATGTTGTTTATTGTTGTTTCTTTTTAATGACCTTTGTGTACCTTTGTACGGTGTCCTTGAATGCAGAGAAAGGCACCTTAAAATTAAATGTATTATTACTATTATAATTATCTCTTACTCCATTACTAGCACTAGCTCTATTCCTTATCCTAATATAACTCTATTACTAACACTAACCCTAATATAACCCTTACTAACACTAGCCCTATTGCTAACCCTAATATAACTCTTACTAACACTAGCCCCACACCCCACACCTCAGGACTGACTGTTGTTAACCTTGTTATTTGTTTTTTAATTAATTCATTATTGCATTACTTCAGGGACCCTGCAGTTTTGGCAACTTATATTTATATTATCATATTTCAGTTACAGTTACATGTACGTTACATGTAAGTATATAGTATGTTTATTTTAATAGTTTTGTACTATAATTCTATTTGAAATTCGTACATTTATTGTATATATACTATTTTTTTGCACTTCTCTTTCCCACTGTACTGCTGGTCACCTGTGAATTTCTCCCAAGGGGGATTAATAAAGGACTATCTTATCTTATCTTATCTTAGCCCTATTGCTAACCCTAATATGACTCACAACCCCCTCCCTCTGTTGTCCACTCTGTGAAGCGTTTCTTAAAAGGTTGTTTTTCATATTTTACCTGAGTCACTGCTGTCCGCATCCGCTAGGTTACCTGCACCAACACAACGACTCCCAGTTAGTAGTTCTAGTGTTTCGCTTTCCAATCTCAGCTTATCAGTTAAAAATTAGCCAGCACGTAATCATTCTACAATGATTTAATTTTCAAATAGTGAACAATCATTAACTGAAGAAGAACATGAATAAAATGCTTGGGCCCTCTAGTGACCTAGGGGCCATCTTGGATCTAACCGCCAGCAGCCAGCGTTTAGAGCTAAGATGGACCCCAGACGGCTGAAGGCGTCTGAATGAGCCCCGGGCCGCTAGGCTTCAGTCAAATGGTAGGGAAAGAAGAGGAGTGCCATGGTAATGATAAACAAATACAAAAGGTGGTCAAAGAGGAAAGGGGGGGGGGGGGGGAGAGAGAGGGAGTTAAAAAAAGCAGGAAATCAAGATTGTTCAGCAGAATTACATTAGATACATTATGAACATTTGAATGTATAAACTCTTGTTTTTCATCTCTATATGAGTTACAGTGATGATAATAGCTTGAAAGCCTTTGTGAAATTGCATAGCATCATTTGTAGACTGCATAGTGTATGGCTAAGACTACACAGCATTAAAAATGTACTATCTCTGGGAAGGGTTTACCTTTGCAGTCAGATGTGTGGACATCCCCGTCTCTGCAGGGGCAAAAGAGAGAACGCATAAAAACAACTTCCTTGTTGCATCCTTAAGCTCATAGCACATCACGTGACACAAGAACCGCAAGTCCCACACCAACGCCAACTGCACGTGAAAAGGGCCCAATCACATCCACACACACATTGTCCTTGCACCTAAGAACAGTACTCAGCATTGTGTAGCGTCTCATCTTAGCTATCTTTTTTGTATACAGGGAATGGGCCTATCTCACAACTTCCTGGTTCGGCGTTCGATTTTGCCTTCACCGGGTAAAGTGACTTCCGGTCGCGTAGTCCATGATATTTGACAATGGCGCAGTCAAAAAACAAGAGCTTCTGTTGTGTACCTCTATGCGCCAATTCCAAACAAAAACAACCGTATTTGCATTTCCACGACTTCCCAACTAATACAGACCAAAGACAGCAGTGGGTCAGGGCGATCAGACGGGATGAAGGAGTTAATTTCGTGATTCAGAAGGGGAGTACACTGGTCTGTAGTCGGCATTTCTCAGCGGCTGATTATACCGACGGGAGTGCTAGTAGGCTGAATACTAGATTCAAGATTCAAGATAATTTATTGTCATTTCAGCCATATACACAGTATACAGGTGAGATGAAATAGGCGTTTCCCAAGAACATAAAGGTGCAACATAGAGCGACAATCAATAATAACAACATTAAAAAACAACAACAACATGCTACATATAACCAGTAAAGTGACAGCGTGGAATTTGTAGTGTGGGAATATAAATATAAATATGAATATGTGTCTGAGTAGTGCGGGAATATAAATATGAATATAATAAAATAAATATGAATATAAAAAAAATAAAAATACTGGAGCTGTTCCCAGTCATTTTGACTGGAACAGCTACACCACAGCCCTGGAAAAAAACAGATGTGTATAAACGGGTGTCAGCTCGAAAAGCTGCCGCACATCCTCAAATCGCAACTTGGGAAAACCCACCAGAGAAGTGGCGAAGAAACGGTCCATTTTTGCATTGACGGCAATACAAAAATGACTTCGCCGGAAGAATGTTTACCCGGTGTGACGTAATTTCCGATTTTTGTGAGATAGGCCTATTGGGTTAGACTAACGGTTGCTAGTACTTGGCACTCGGTTCTATGAACACCCTTACTGTACCGACAGATGTATTGTTTCTCTTTCAGCGTCTGCTAAACACTCATGTGAAAGTGAAATGGTTGCAACACAGGAAGTGTGCGCATGTTGTCAAGAATTGTTCCTCCAGCGCCTGGAGCTCAGCCAATCCTGCAGGTCTCCCTGCTCGCCTCCGGCTCTCGTCGCCCCGCGTCCTGCCCTCTCACTACCAGGACCGCGCCAAGGGCGACATGATAGTGATAATACTACTAATAATACTAAGAATACATTTGATTTGTTTAGCACTTTTCTCTTACTCAAAGCGCTTTACAGAGGAAATAACCAACAGGTAAACAAACAACGAGAAATGCAAAGCTGATGGGGGGGTGGGTGGGGGGTGGTCTAGGAGTAGGCAGAGGAGAAGAGGAGACGGGTCTTGAGGTGGGACTGGAAGATGGTGAGGGACTCGGAGTCGCGGATATGTCGTGCCCTCGAGAACGTTACTCTAAGACTGCAGAGTTTTGCTGTGTGGTAGCTAGCGACACTAAGGTAGCAGCACGCACCGTTTAAAAACAATCTGGGGCCGTTCACAAAAGGTTGACTGTTCTTTTGTTTGCGTGGTCCCATTTCAGCCCTCAGCGATCACATTACAAACTAAACAAACTATGATAGTAGGTGTCCTCTCAAATGAATCATAAAGGTGTATTCGTTGCATCATACAATGTGTGGCAGCTGCCTTCTGTCTGAGGTTTTATTACGTTGAACTGCTTTGCAGAAGTGAGGATAAGAGAGAATCCAGCTGCAGTCAGGGGAGTAGGCCTACACTCTCTAACGACTAATTACTAAACAATGAAATAAAACAATGACTAAAAGTCAAGAGCCCCTATGCACCCAAAACAGCGGTTTGTGCAGTGAGATCTGGTGATGTACAGACCCACAGAAGACAGGGTCCCCCCCACCCCCAGACTGCTCTGAACAGGGACACCTGTGTGGTAGCATGACATCCGTCTTGAAGTACAGGTGTTGTACGGAGTGGGCTGTTTGCTTATGCCTGTCTGTTGTCATACAGATCAAATCAGCATTGTTCAGTTAGACTACGAAATAAATGAACTGCGGTTTGTAAATGAATGGGTGTCAATGCAATGTGACTGAAAACATTAAAAAAGGACAACATTGAAATAGCCCCGCCCTCCGTCCCAAGCCGTGGGTTAGAGGATGGTCGTGGGAGAGCGTACTTTGAGGTCTGTTGATCCTTCCTTGCATGTCTCAGAGTGTCTGTATCTGTTTAAATATAAGTACCCATGTCCCCCTAATCAGCGTTTCCGCTAGAAAAAATTCGTACCGGTCAACGTGACCGGCAGGTTTTCAAATTACCAGACAAATGTTTGAAATTCCGGTCAATCAGAATCACGGAGGCCGCCGCCTCCGTGATTTCAGCGCTCATTCATCCGTCTCCTTGAACGAACTGTTTTGTTTCAGAAAATAGTTTTTTCAAGTTAGCCTGCTTCGACATTTTCTCCTGTCCTCTCGCTTTCCCTGGGCTGTACCACTTCGGGAGGGGGCGCTCAGTTGTCCCCTATAGAGAAAATCGAATTGGTTGCGCGTTGCGCCGTTGACACGTTAACGGCGGCCCACAGGGAATTCTCCCTATGGCGAGTGGATAGTGCCACGGTTCCCCAGCCTAAGGAGACTGTCGTGTGGAATTGACGTCTCACCTACGTGTGGATAAGTACGTCGCCTCACCTACGCCCGCCTCACCTACGCCGTCGTGACCCTAATGTACTGCGATCTTAAATTATTTTCATTTTCTTTCACACAGACATTAAGTTGAGTTTATTGTTTTGTTTTTTCCCCCTACAAACACCCCTATAGGCTATATGTATATAGGGAACAGTGGCGGCTGGTGACTGAAAAAATGGCGGCTGGTGACTGAAAAAATTGGAGGACAGGAGGAAGACCAGTCCACGGCGTCATGTTATTTTATACTACTTATCCCTACTTTCTTAATATTCAATGAAAATTAAACAGTAAAACAATGTCTTTACAAGGATTCTTAAAACAACATAATTTTATTTAATCCTACTGTTTCAGATTAACACAGGCCTAATGAAAAAGACAGAGCATTTATAATGATTGTGGGATTGTTTAGCCTACATTACTAACTCAACAACAGTAGGCTAACGTTGCAAGCACCTCATACACTAAAAACATTAATACCCACATGAAAATTAAGTGCATTAGTTGCCAGTTGTTGGATATTCACAAATTGTACAAATTGATGGCTAGTCATACAAAAGGATGAAAAATATTACCTTGTGGTCAATTATGCTTAGCTTTATTGATTAACTTTACTTTTTCCATTTTAGGCCCTAAATGAAAAATGTTCGTCTTGGAAAATGTTCTTTCATTGCTGAGTAAACCCAACTGAAGACACGCGCGGTATATGGGGCGACGTGGGGTTTCACACGTCCTAGTCCAGACGTCCAGAGCAGGCGTAGATTGTGGTAATTTCTACATACGCCGATCGTCACGTCACCGCCGTCACACGTTCCTTCAGTGCCCGTGCTGTGACGTCGGACGCCTGTCTCTGATCTGCTGTCCCATCTACTCCCATTCAAAAATCCACACGTTCAGACGGCGACGGGAGGGGAGGTTGCTCCTTCTCCTTCTCCTGGTAATCCTTGATTTGGCACTATCCACTCGCCATATTCTCCCAACTCTCCCGATTACCGCTCGCGTGCGTGTTTGCGTGCGCGCGCGCGTGTGTGTGTGTTATTCGATTGCCTGGTAAACGTGTAGGCCTACGGTAATATTTTCATACTGGGTTTAAATAATACATTTTTGATAGTATTTCCCATCGTTGCTGAGCAGAGTTTTTGTTTGAAATTAGGTGATAGAAAGTTTTAACCGGGTACCCACTGTCATGCATCTACGCCCGATGTCAAGTGGACCCGGGTTGTGAATTCACTTGCGGGGTCTCTCTTCTTTATATCCATCTTGCCAAAAGATATTTTATTACTTGTCCTTCTATACAACTCTTGATCTCACTAAAAGGCTAGCAGCACGAAAACAGCATTATGGACAACATTGCGCTATGCATAGGGAAGAAAGAATACCAACGCTGAATTTGCAACATTCTGCAACAAATGATTCTAAATCTGCCCATATATGGACATGTCAGAGTTTTGCGGTTTCCACTCGCTACAATGTTCCATCTGTGGCCGCTGGTTATACGACCACAAAGAAGTAAACTCTACGGGGCTATCTTCATCATTATGGTTTTGTTTTTTTGACGGCACAGCGATCTGGGGCTATTCCCAAAAGATCCGGGGCTATAGACAAGTTTACGCGCGAAACCACGGGCGCCGCCATGACGCTACAAAAATGCATTTCATTTCCGCCGGAAGTGGTTTGCGCAGCGTCTGCCGGTGCGATTTCGATGCTAGCCTGGGATCACGGTTCTACCACTTTGACTGGAGATGGCGTTAAAAATTGATGGCGAAAATTGTTGATGATTTTGTCGAGGGAAGGTTACAATTCTGCAGTAAATATCGCAGCATTTAAAAAATAATATAAACTGCCTTATTAAGGTCATGCCCACAGGAGCCAACAGATGTACCTTATTTACATAATGCACAATTTACATGATCTCTTTGTGCTGTGCAATATATCAATGTGCCTGTACTGTTTGAGTAAAATAAAGTTTGATGTAATTTAATTTAATTTCATTATTGCACTGAACTACAATCATGAATGATAGGCCTTATGTTCCTTAGAGGGTTACAATTTCTGTTAACACAGTTTATCATTCATAGCAAGCTCATACTGTAGATAAATAACACTGGATTAATTCATTGTTTTGAGGAAACTAAAGAAATGGCTTCAACAAGAAAGATCACATGTTAAATTCTAAAAGGTATTTAAAAAGTAAAATACAAAAGCCCACACAATTACATCACTAAAAATATTCATATACAATATTAAAAAAAATACAATGCATGCAGTACTTATTGTGTTTATCTGTATTTAATGAACAACATGGCTGGGTGTTGGTAGACTGGGACATAAGGCAAGATTCTAAACCTCACAAGGCACTCTGATAAGTGGACTCTTCAGGTTAACTAGGCCAGCACAGATGGCCCAGCCCGCCAGAACGGAAGTGGATTGCATTCGACGGAAGAAGTTCAGGAAGTAGAGCGGAAACGGCTCAAAAACTTGTCTATAGCCTCGAATGCCCAGGTCTAACGATGCGCCTGCCGGTCATTTTGACCGGCGGGGTTTGAAAATACCGGACTTCGGCAAATTTTAACGGTCAAAGTCCGGTAATTACCGGACAACGGAAACCCTGCCCCTAATGTATAAACATTAGGGGGACCTGGTATTATGACACATTTTCCATTGTCTGCATGGACAGGATGTCCCTTGGACATTGTCCAAGGTTCTTGTCCATTGGGTTTCCTGACAAAAATAAAGTTAAACTAACATGATAGACATACATACAATAGAATAGGCCTACAATAAAAACAATATTACGATTATTACAAATATATTAATAGGAATTCTAAGTAAACT
This sequence comes from Melanogrammus aeglefinus, assembly GCA_900291075.1. NCBI lineage: Eukaryota > Metazoa > Chordata > Actinopteri > Gadiformes > Gadidae > Melanogrammus > Melanogrammus aeglefinus. The sequence goes on along the minus strand of OLKM01001257.1, from coordinate 127,304 downwards.
TCAAATATTTCAGAGCACTATTCCGCTGCTCACACTAAACTGATCAGCCAATGTTTACAAAGTATTGCACTCTAATACAGGGCTTAAAGCAAGAAAGATTTGTGAGCCTGAAAAGGTGTCCAGGAGGAAATGTTTACAATGTAAAGGAATTTAAGCCCTGCTATTATAGTTTGTGTAATTTACACGAGCTATAATAGCAGGGCTTGAATTCCTTTAAAGCCAACTGGTCTGACGTCACATAGCTCGGCTTTGGAACTTCTTCTTTGACCTGACAACACTGTCAGAGACCAGGCGCCCACTAAAGGCTTGTTGACTCCTGCCTCCCCGAGGCGGGGGCCAAAGTAGGGGGCCTATTGTCCCTGTGAAGTGTGAACGCTCCTCGTTCTCCTGTTGCCTGCACAGCGTTTCGTTTGCGATACCGACAGAAAGGCGTCGGTTAACCGGGGAGGAGAGTAGTTCTTCTGTCTCGGAGAGAGTCCTCGTCACACAACAACACCACACCATGCGGAGGAGAGACCCGTAGAGAGCATGGCGTCTCTGATCGGACTTCGGGCGGCCATCCACTTTTTAAAAGAGACAGGATTTAATGGAAACTGCTATCCTAACTACGGCTGTGCGTGTAGGCCTGTGTGTTTGTAGACCTGTGTGTGTTTGCTTTATAACCACTTAACTCTCTAGATAGTCAAATGAACGAGGACGGCGCCGTATCCAATACATGCACATTGCCTCTGTACAACATCATAACACAAAAAACATCATCGTAAAGTATAACCTAATAACAACATCCGACCGAACAACAGAATAGCGTCCCCCTGCATCCCCATTCGACCCTTATTGCGCGTTCTGGTCGAACCTTACCCATCGTCTCCCGACCGACACGCAGCCTCGCAGTGCGCCATCTCCGCCACCATCCTCCGGGTGGATCCTGCTCCCGTCCTCCTGCTCCACCCTGTTCACTTTGTATGTTGATACTTCAAGTGCGTCCGTGCCCGTCCTCGAGCGCAGGTGCGTTCCGCAGGCACGCGTGGATGCGTCCTCCCTCCCTCCCCCCGGATGTTACGCTGAGAAAACGCTGTTTGTGTGAGTATGTGCGTGTGCGTGTGCGTGTGTGTGTGTGGCGCGCCCACAGCTACTATGCTATCACAGATGAGGCTACTGGGAGCGCTACTCCCTTGAATGACTCTTTACTGGGTGGGTGACTTTATAACTTTATTATTTTTTATTATTGCATGCTTAGTCATGTTTAATTTCAGTTTTGAAACGTGACACATTAACTACGTCATTACGTATTCTTGATTTGAGCGGGAAAATGTGCATGCCGCGTCGGCTGCACTTCAGCCAAGCGCCACCAGGTGTCACGTGAGACAAGTGTGTGTGTGTGTGTGTGTGTGTGTGTGTGTGTGTGTGTGTGTGTGTGTGTGTGTGTGTGTGTGTGTGTGTGTGTGTGTGTGTGTGTGTGTGTGTGTGTGTGTGTGTGTGTGTGTGTGTGTGTAACGCTAAACCCACTCTAACCTTAACCATACTCCTAACACTAGCCCTATTGCTAACCTTAATATAACTCTTACTAACAATAGCCCTATCTCAACCCTAAATTAACTATATTAGTAGGTGGGGGTTGGTGGTGGTGCTAAGAGGTGGTGAGGGTGGAGGAGGCGCTAGGGGAGGATTGAGACACTGCTAACTGGGATGAGCCGTGGGAGTGGGGAAACGTTATCCTATATACCGTGTATACATATTTTTATAACCTTTAGGTTTCTATCCAGTGTGTGTATGTATGTGTATTTTTGTGTGTGTGCGTGCATGTTTGAATGCACTCATTCGTGTCTAAGTCTGTTTGTGGTTTTGTGTTTTTGTATGTTTTTTTGTATTTTGTGTGTGTGTGTGTGTGTTTGTGTGTGCGTCTGTGTGTGTGTGTGTGTGTGTGTGTGTGTGTGTTTGGCCTATAGTAATTTATGGCTATGTGTGCGGGGGTAAATACTGTTTGTGTGTGTGTGTGTGTGTGTGTGTGTGTGTGTGTGTGTGTGTGTGTGTGTGTGTGTGTGTGTGTGTGTGTGTGTGTGTGTGTGTGTGTGTGTGTGTTTGAGTGTGTGTGAGTCATCTGCAGACATAGTGTGAGGTTGCTTATCTCTTAAAGGGTTAACCCAGGACCACAGTCCACAGTCCACCCAAATACTAACATATTTATTTAACACCTGTTTGATTAATGGAAAGGTGCCAGGATCGTGGAAGGGGGCCCTCATCCATAGAGTACCTAAGAAAGACAACCTTCCAAGCGACCCATCCACATGGAGAGACATCTCTCGCCTTCCCACTGTCTACAAAATCTTCATGAAATTTCTGCTTGCCCTCATCCTCCCATGGCTTGTGGCCACAGGCATCCTCTCACCCAAACAAAAAGCTTACATAGCCAGACAGG
>OLKM01001257.1:114766-119388 GCA_900291075.1 Melanogrammus aeglefinus | reverse complement strand
GAGAGATGGTAGTTTCTTCTGTCTCGGAGAGAGTCCTGCGTCACAACCACAACCCTACACCACTGCTCTATGCGGAGGAGATGACCCGTAGAGAGCATGGCGTCTCATGATCGGACTTCTGGCGGACCATCCCAGCTTTTTAAAAAGAGACAGGATTTAATGGAACACTGCTATCCTAACTACGTGCTGGCGTGGTAGTGCCTGTGTGTTTTTGTAGATCCTGTGTGGTGTTTGTGCTTTAATAACCGACTTAACTCTCTAGATATTCCAAGATAACGAGCGACGGCCGCCGTTATCAATTCGACAATTGCCACAATATGCCTCTTGTAAACAGTCGATAAACCACAAAACACATCAATCGTAAAGGTATAACCTAAATAACAACATCCCGACCCCGAACAACAGAATAGCGTCCCACTGCATCCCCATTCGACCCTTATTCGCGCGTTTTCTGGGTCGAACTTCAGCCCCATACGTCTCCCGACCGAACACGCCAGCCTCGGCAGTGCGCCATCTCCGCCACCATCCCCGGGTGAATCCTGCTCCCGTCCTCCGATCCACCCTGTTCACTTTGTATGTTTGGAACTCAGTGGCAGTCCCCGTAGCCCGTTCCTCGAGGCGGCAGTGAGCCGTTTCCGCAGGCCACGCGGATGCGTCCCTCCCTCCGCTCCCTCCCTGGATGTTACGCTGAGAAAACGTGTGATCAGCTGTTTGTGGTGTGAGTATTGTGCGTGTGCGTGTGCGTGTTTGTGGTGTGTGCGCGCCCCACAGCTACTACTGCTATCACAGATGAACGGCTTATCTGGGAGCGGCTACTCCCTTGAATGACTCTTTACTGGGGATGGGTTGACTTTATAACTTTATTATTTTTATTTATTGCAGTGCTTCAGTCATAGTTTTAATTTGCAGTTTTGAAAAGTGACACATTAACTACGTCATTACGTATTCTGATTTGAAGCGGGAAAATGTGCATGCCGCGTCGGCTGCACTTCAGCCAAGCGCCACCGAGGGGTGTCAGGTGAGACAAAGTGGTGTGTTGTGGATGTGTGTGTGTGTGTGGGTGTGATTTTGGGGGTTTGGGGTGGGGGGGGGGAGGGGGGTGGTGTGTGTGTGTGTGTGTGTGTGTGTGTGTGTGGTGTGTGTGTGTGTGTGTGTGTGTGTGTTGTTGTGTGTGTGTGTGTGTGTGTAACGCCTTAAACCCACTCTAACGCTAACCATTACTGCCTAAACACTAGCCCTAGTTGCTAACGCTTAAATATAACTCTTACTAACATATAGCCCTAATGCTCGCATACCCTAATTAACTATAGCTTAAAGTAGTGGGGGTTTGGTGGTGGTGCTAAGAGTGGTCGAGGGTGGAGGAGGCGCTAGGGGAGGTTGAGACACTGCTAACTGGGAGAGCCGTGGGAGTGGGGAAACGTTATCCTATATACCGTGTATACATATTTTTATAACCTTTAGGTTTCTATCCAGTGTGTGTATGTATGTGTATTTTTGTGTGTGTGCGTGCATGTTTGAATGCACTCATTCGTGTCTAAGTCTGTTTGTGGTTTTGTGTTTTTGTATGTTTTTTTGTATTTTGTGTGTGTGTGTGTGTGTTTGTGTGTGCGTCTGTGTGTGTGTGTGTGTGTGTGTGTGTGTGATTGTGTGTGTGTTTGGCCTATAGTAATTTATGGCTATGTGTGGGGGGGTAAAATACGTTTGTGTGTGTGTGGTGCGTTTGTGTGTGTGTGTGTGTGTGTGTGTGTGTGTGTGTGTGTGTGTGTGTGTGTTGTGTGTGTGGTGGTGGTGGTGTGTGTGTGTGTGTTTGAGTGTGTGTGGTCATCTGCAGACATAGTGTGAGGGTTGCCTTATCTCTTTAAATGGTTTAACCCAGGACCACAGTTCACAGTCCGACCCCAAATACTAACCTATTTATCTTAACACCTGTTTGTTTAATGAAAAGGTGCCAGGATCGTGGAAGGTGGGCCCTCATCCATAGAGTACCTAAGAAAGACAACCTTCAACGCGACCCATCCACCATGGAGAGACATCTCTCGCCTTCCCTCGTCGTCTACCAAATCTTCATGGATTTCTGTTGCCCTTCATCCTCCCTTGGCTTGTGGGCCACAAGGCATCCTCTCACCCAAACAAAAAGCTTACATAGCCAGACAGGGTATGAACGAGCATGTGTTCTGCCTTAAATGGAAGTTGATGATTTTAAACATGAAATCATGTAACTTTATTCTGTATTCCTAGATTTAGAGAGATGCCTTATGGAAACATCTATGCCACAGAATTTCTGCTGAATTGCACTGAAGGAGATCCATCTACCTCGAGCCTTTGAAGACATCATTAACGGAATGTATTAAGGGTTCCTTTCTGAGGTGATCTGCTGACACCACTCACAGACCCATTCCGCTCCCGGTTGGGATTTAAAACATGGCTGCCTTGAGTGTCGGTGAACTGCGCATCCAGAATGCGGCAGCGCGCCTCGTGTTCAACGACCGATAGTTCTCCCATTGTGGACCCCCTCTTCCGGACCTCCACTGGCTCCCTGTATAGGCTTCGCATCAATTTAGACGGTTGGTACTGGCATACACGGCAGTCGATGGAACTGCCCCTGCCTAGTGCCTCCAAGCATTGCTGAAGCCCACACCCAAGCTCGATCGCCCGCTCAACTCCTCAGCTGGACGTCTCTGGGTACCGCCATCGCTAAGAGTAGCAAAGGTCGTTCAGCAAAGTCACAAACTGTTCTCGGTTCTGGAAAACGAGGTGGGCTTGGAACGAGCTCCCTGCCGTTCTCGGACCCGCAGAGTCGCTTCACTATCTTTCCGGAAAAAGACTCAGACTCACCTGTTCAGAGTCCCCTGACTCTGCATAGCCACCCTCCGATACCCCTCGCCACCATTGTACACTGTTATTGTATTGTGTTGTATTGTATTGTATTAATAGTACTTAACTGTGGAGGCAGCATGCAGTAGCTGCTATCATTGCTGTACCGGGGAATTGGTAAGCCCTAAGTGATTGTTGTACTTGACTTGGTTCTATGAACATCCTTACTGTACGACAGCGATTATTGTTTGGCACTTCTTATGACAAATGTACTTATTGTAAGTCGCTTTGGATAAAAGCGTCTGCTTAATGTAAATGTAAACTTCATCCTTGCCATTAACCAGTGGCTCAAGTGGCTCGGCCAGTGTGCACCACCTGATATCAGATCCCCAAACCCTGTTCAGGGTCACGCTGATGATGTCGAGGTGTCCTCCAGAGACGAGAGTGTCATACACAACATGCTGGCCAAAAAAGAGGAATATCTTGACTGGTCGAAGCTGGAGGTGAAGCACACCAAGCGTGCAGCTCTTTATGAGCGACGCAGCGGTGGCAACCGCTGGTATGAAGCCAAATCTGACAAACCACCCTCCTTCACAATAAGGGACAGCCTAATCGGGTCTACTCACACCATGAGTCATACACCTACCTTGGCCATAACATCAACATTGCGGGTGAGTGAGGGGAGCAGGCACAGGAGCTATGAAGTGCCTATAAGAACAGGATCGACCTTATCGATTCCTCCCCACTTCCTGTAGTCATGAAAACTGGACGCTATCAGAGGGTGGGCCTGGCCAAGGTTCAACACCTCTTTGCAAACGTCCACATCCTGCAAAATGTCCTACCAGCACATATGACAATAAAAACAGTCGAATGCTGTCAGAAAATGGCTTAGGGCCTGAACTTCACACTCTACCGGGACTCTCATCTTCCTCTTACATAAAGACGGGGGGCTGGGTGTCCCAAATGTGGAATTGGTTTACACTCCTAGCAGGCTGACACACCTCCTCAGCATGCTCAACAGCGATGATGCCACTGTCAGAGAGCTGGCCAGAGCTTCCCTCCTGCTGGACCTCAGGAAGAGGAAGGTCCCTGTGGCCAAAGCAGGCCAGGACAGCTTCTTAGGCTTTGGGAGGAAAAGCAGCGGGAAACTGGACACACAAGCTGCAGGCTTTGGAGTTCGGTCGGACTGGCCGGACCTAAATGATCTGTGCAACAGAATGACAGTCAAACTGGAATGGAGACAACACAACTCACACACAGCACCACAGGCATCTGATGTAGTTGTCACCGACTCATCTGTAACCGCAGAGGCAACTGTGTATCACAATCAGGCACAACACATACTACAGAAAACAACAGCAAGGAGATTCCTTCTTGACATAAAACAAACCAAGACCAAACAACACTGGACTGGACTTAGAATGCAGGGGAAGCTAGCATGCCTAGACTTTGCCGAACACTCTGTTTCCTACTCCATGTACAGAAATGCTGCTGTTGGGGAGGACATCCTCTGTTTCACTGCCAAAAGGCTGCAGGTGCTACCTACCAAATACAATCTGGCATTATGGTACCCTGCACACCACCATCCACACTGTATAATGCACTCTGGCCATCAACTTGAATCAGTTGCCCATGTTGTGAATGGCGGTACTGTGTACAAAGGACTGTATATCGCACGCCATGACCGACTTGTTGATCTGATTTCCAGCAATGTTCAAGAAGTATTTCTAGAAAATGTGACCATGTACAAACATTCACGCATCATGCCGGAATGGTATAACAGCTCTATTGATGTGTTTTGTAACATC
>OLKM01001257.1:109766-112266 GCA_900291075.1 Melanogrammus aeglefinus | reverse complement strand
GATGGTTAGTGCTTGGCGCCCTCACTGTACCGACGGAGATGTTGTTTCTCTTTCTTCTAACACATGTACTGATTGTTAGTCGTTTTGGATAAAGGGTCTGCTAAACGCCCTCAACGTGAATGTAGCTGAACTCCAGTCTCAGGTTAGGATACCTGTGACCTGTGACCTCACAGGCCCACGGGGCTAAATGATGCGTGATTGAAGATGAGCCACGTCTTGGAAAGAGGATGAGCATCCCTAAAGATATGACGGTTGGAGCCGCTATCGGCCATTCCAGCTCTAATGGATCACCATAGTATAACTATTAGTGTATTATAACTATTACTGTATCATAACTATAACTAATATGTTCTTATGTGCTAGAAAACTGTCTTCAGGGGAATTGCTGTACTTCCATGAATCCGTGGCAAGACAATGTCAGAATTATTAGACAACAATCAAGGAATCCAAGGCCGGTATCGGCCCCCTCCTCCTTCCTGCATCGGGCTCGGCTCGGGGAGTTCAGCGGCAGACGGACGGAGGGCTTGACTCGTCTCTACGGAGGGAAGTGATTCCTCTTCAAGGTCAGTGCTTGTGATCATCTCCGATTTCTACTTCTGACGTCTAAAACGGAACCAAGTACGATAAACAAAACGAAGAAAGAACAACATCCTCTGTACAGCAGGACTCGGTTACTGCCGGATCGATACTGGAGGGCTGGGCTCACCGGATCTCCCCCCCCCCCAACCTGCTGTCCCGCTCCGCAGTCCTGCACCGCGCGAGGAGCTAGAGCACGTGATTGGCGCACAGCTGGAAGAGAGGAGACGACCTGGAGGAACACCTGAGCGGACTTTTCTTTTACCGAGACGAACGCTTTATCCCCCACGCGCACCCCTCACGGCCAGACGGGAGCCAGGCGCCGCTCGTCCCCCGCAACCGCCACCGACCCGCGCGCTCCGAGGAGACCGGGATGGCGTCGGGGAGGTTCGGTCCCGCCACCGGCACCTTCCTGTCGGCGTGTCTCATCTCCGTGTGCCAAGCTCTCCGGAGCTGCGCAGAGGTCCACTGCGGTGATGGACAGCAGTGCTGCCCGCCCGGCACCGGGAACGCGAGCGCCACTATGGTGCGCTGCTGCAAGCTCCCCATCCACATCTTCTTCGACAACGTGGGCTGGGTGACGCGCAAGCTGTCCGGTATCCTGATCCTGCTGCTGCTGTTCGCCATGGGCTACTTCATCCAGCGGATCATCTGCCCCCCGCGTCCCCGGAGACCCCCGCACCACGGGGAGCGGCCCGAAGAGCCCGCCCTGTTCCACGGCCCCGCGGGGGGCTCCGCGTCGCAGGACTCGCTGCTGGACCGCTACCCGGAGTACAGTCTCGGGGGCTTCGCCTCGCCCAGCCTGCCGTCCTACGACGAGGTGAAGTACCTGCCCACCTACGAGGAGACCATGCTGGAGATGCGCCGGGACCGCTCCGACGACAACCTGCTGAGCGATGCCGAGCCGAGCGCCTCCGAGGCGGGGAGGACTAGCGCCGCGGCGGGGGACAGCAGGACCCGGGAGCCGAGGCAGGATGAGCTGGAGCCGGTCTCCGGCCACGGACACTGTTTGCGTGCGTCGCGGAACTCCGTTTGAAGGAGGATACAGACAGTGATGGAGGATACAGACAGTGGTGGATGATACAGACAGTGATGGAGGATACAGACAGTGATGGAGGATACAGACAGTGATGGATGATACAGACAGCGATGGATGATACAGACAGTGATAGATGATTAAGACAGTGGATGATACAGACAGTGGATGATACAGACCGTCACAGCCACCACAACGGAACCGGCTAAGCCGAGGCAGGGATTCTCCGCAGACTCTTTACTATCAAGTGCAATTATAATGATAATAACCGGGCTAAAGAGGGACGGGAAATTATGCGCATTTTATACGATTAAAGAGGGTGGCTCGTATTTTGTATGCAAATCGTCCCAGGCGGGTTGAACGGGAGAGATAATAAAGGAGAAGGCTGCTCAGACGGGCCTCTTTGTGTCTCCGGCGGTCGTGTTACAATCGCATTATCTGTTACTCTCTGCGCCCGCATGGTGAAGGAGAAGGGGTCACTCCTCCGGGGTCACTCCTCCTGGAGATGGGGGGGGGGGGGGTCAAACCTCCGTTGTTCCGGGGCTCTGACTGTCTGTCTGACAGGTTGTCTGTCTGTCTGTCGGTCTGAATGGCTGTCTGACTGTCTCTCCCGTCTGTCTGACAGTTTGTCTGTCTGTCTGTGTCTGTCTGAATGTCTGTCCGGTCGTCTGTCTGACAGATTGTCTGTCTGTCTGTCTGTCCGAATGGCTGTCTGACTGTCTGTCCGGTCTGTCTGACTGGCTTTCCGGTCTGTCTGTCTGTCTGTCTGTCTGAATGGCTGTCCGGTCTGTCTGTCTGTCTGAATGGCTGTCCGGTCTGTCTGTCTATCTGTCTGGCTGAATGGCGGTCCGGTCTGTCTGTCTGACTGGCTGCCTATCCGTCTGTCTG
>OLKM01001257.1:94766-104766 GCA_900291075.1 Melanogrammus aeglefinus | reverse complement strand
GACAGGGAGACGGGGAGACATAGAGACAGATGGACCGGAAGACAGGGAGACAGGTAGACGGTACACAGGGAGACAGGTAGACAGGGAGACGGGGAGACATAGAGACAGATGGACCGGAAGACAGGGAGACAGGTAGACGGTACACAGGGAGACAGGTACAACAGTAGACAGGGAGACAGGGAGACAGGGAGACAGGTACAACAGTAGACAGGGAGACAGGTAGCCTTACCTCTCCGATGGCGGTGTAGGCTGCCTCCGCTGTGGCCAGCTCCCGATTGGCCATCGCCATGGCAGCCAGACACGCCCACAGGGCGGGGTCCTGGTGGGAGGACCAATCAGGGAGGTGATTATTCACTGCGCTGGTCAACGAGGTAGAACGGCCGGACCCGCTTGGTGCCTGTTCACACACGCGCACACGCAAGTACCAAGAGAGAAACCCCATCCGCAGGGAGCACCCGCAGGGAGCACATGCAGCGAGCCCCCGCAGGGAGCACCCGCAGGGAGCACCCCCAGGGAGCACCCGCAGGGAGCACCCGCAGGGAGCACACCCAGGGAGCACCCGCAGGGAGCACACGCAGGGAGCACACGCAGGGCGCGAGCGCAGGGAGCACCCGCAGGGAGCACACCCAGCGCTGTGGTGTGTACAACCCCACCAGGCCACGCCCGACTGACATCTACAGCTGTGCTTCTGGGAAGAGCCCCCCCCCCCCTCCCCCCAATCACCAGAAGAAGAGGGGGGGGGGCTCTTAACCCCCCCCCTCACCGCAAGGCCTCCCTCCTACCCCACGCCCTGGTGGGCCCCAGACTTGGGGATTGAGCATGAGAGTAGGTTTGTATGTGTGCGTATGTGTGTGTGTGTGTGTGTGTGTGTGTGTGTGTGTGTGTACGGATGAGTGAGTGTGTGTGTGTTTGTGTGTGTGTGTGTGTGTGTGTGTGTGTGTGTCTCTGAGTATTTAGGAGTTTATTCTAGCGGGTGAAATACGGTAAATAGTGTCACCGGTCTAATTGAGGCCTAATTAAAGTCTGCTGGTCTGGTCCCGTAAACTGCGCACGCACACACAAACCACACACACACACACACACACACACACACACACACACACACACACACACACACACACACACACACACACACACACACACACACACACACACACACACACACACACACACACACACACACACACACACACACACACACACACACAAAACGCTGGACGTCATAGTTCTGGGCTGACAAATACTTAACACCTTCTAGAGGTCAGTTATATGATTAATGACGGCGATTAGATTAAATTAAACAAAATGAAGTCTATATATTATGTGCATGTGTCGTATTCCAGCATGTTGTGACCCCCATGACACAGCCACACACACACACACACACACACACACACACACACACACACACACACACACACACACACACACACACACACACACACACACACACACACACACAGTTTTATGGTGGAGCAGATCGCGTGCGGGAGGCATCAGAGTCGACGCCGTGAACCAGAAGCTGCGAGGGGCGGAGCTACATACATCTTGCTTCCTGTTTGCGACGGAGACACGAGGTTGCGCACGGCGGTGATCAGACACCTCTACAGATACGTCTTTACTGCTGCAGGACCAGCTTGTGCCTCGCAGTGTATAAAAGTTCTGCTCCACCAACCCCGCGCCTCCAGCCTCCAGCCAGGGACTGGTGGGAACACGGCGGGGGAAGGCCAGCAGGCCCCGATGCCCCCGAGCTGAGCGGCCCAGGGTCCGATGGTGAGGCGGGGTGGGGCCAGCGGGGTGGGGCCGGCGGGGTGGGGCCGGCGGGTGGGGCCGGCGGGTGGGGCCGGCGGGGTGGGGCCGGAGGGGTGGGGCGGCGGGGTGGGGCCGGAGGGGTGGGGCCGGCTGGTCTGGGCTGCGTTGAGATGACTTTGATCCCAGATGAACATGGGGCTCCTCTGGCCTCCAGCACCTCACGGCCCCTGAAGGGCCCCGCCCCACCAGGTGAGGCCCCAGGGCCCCCCCACCACCAGGTGAGGCCCCAGGCCCCCCCCCCCACCACAGGTGAGGCCCCAGGCCCCCCCCCACCACCAGGTGAGGCCCCAGGCCCCCCCCCACCACCAGGTGAGGCCCCAGGGCCCCCGCACCACCAGGTGAGGCCCCAGACTTGGGGATTGAGAATGAGAGTAGGTTTGTATGTGTGCATAGGAGTATGTTTGTGTGTACGTGTGTATGTCTGTGTGTGTACGGATGAGTGAGTGTGTGTGTGTTCGTGTGTCTGTGTGTGCGTTTGTACAAATTAGTATGTATTTGTGTGTGTGTACAAAAAAATTGCCCCTAGTGGGATTAATAAAGTTGTATTTTATTGTATTGTGTGTGTGTGTGTGTGTGTGTGTGTGTGTGTGTGTGTGTGTGTGTGTGTGTGTGTGTGTGTGTGTGTGTGTGTGTGTGTGTGTGTGTGTGTGTGTGTGTGTGTGTGTGTGTGTGTGTGTGTGTGTGTTTAGTGTGCATATGAGTGTGTGTGTGCATAGTAGTGTGCTTGCGTGGGTCCATCTAAGTGTGCGTGTGTGTGTGTGTGTGTGTGTGTGTGTGTGTGTGCGCGCATACGAGTGCGCTCGTGCGTGCGCGTGTTGCTACCTTGGCGAAGCGGCAGAGGCGCAGTGCGTCCTCCCAGCCTGCGGAGGCGCTGTAGCTGTGGAGCAGGGCGGGGTAGGGGGACACGCTGCTGTACACCAGGGAGCCGTCGCCCTGCCGCACCGTCACCTTGGAGCCCACGTAGCTCAGGATGTGAGGCGCGCGGCCGAACTCACTGTGGGGAGCAGAGGGGGGACAACGAGGTGAAGGTACTTCCTGTCCGTCGACCTGCCCCCTAGACTGGGTCGCCCCGCCTGTTCTGCCGGCGGTTTGAGTTCGCCTCGCAGAAGGATCCGGAGAAGAGCCATACATTACTTTCTGCTTCCGATACGTTTTTGCGGGAGAGAGTCACCAAGCTCAATCCTGTGTGTGTGTAGGTGTGTAGGTGTGTAGGTCTGTGTGTCTGTGTGTCTGTGTGTGTGTGTGTGTGTGTGTGTGTGTGTGTGTGTGTGTGTGTGTGTGTGTGTGTGTGTGTGTGTGTGTGTGTGTGTGTGTGTGTGTGTGTGTGTGTGTGTGTGTGTGTGTGTGTGTGTGTGTGTGTGTGTGTGTGTGTGTGTGTGTGTTTGTGTGTGTGTTTGTGTGTGTGTTATCCCAATGTACTGTTTATATGGCATTTACAAAAGTGGTAAGTGATGCCTTCGAATGTCTCTCGCGCACACATCTGGATTTGACACATCTGGACCGGCGGCGACATAATGGAAGTCTTATTAGTATTTAGCATTTTTTTCCTTTTGGTTTTAATGCCAGCCCAGCAGAGAGCTTTTCTCTGCCTGCTCCTCCAATTAAGAAGGACGACAGCACGGGGACGTCAGTTTGTCGTCCGGTCTTTATATCTGCCCCCTCCTCCGCCGCAAACAATACGTATTTGGATGAGAGTGCACAGACAAGACTGTGGTTCCGCAGCCGCGCTGAGATGTTCTGCAGCCGCGCTGAGACGTTCCGCAGCCGCGCTGAGACGTCCCGCAGCGCGCCCGGTGGAAAGGGTCTCATTGGTTAGAGTGGAAGCTATCTGCTGCGGTGACCGCGGCCAAGACGGGCCGCAGCCGCACCGCGGCCGTAACGCGGCCGGTGGAACCGGGCCGTAAGAGGAGTGAGCAGGAGGAGTAAGGAGGAGGAGTGAGGAGTAGTGGGCCGCCCCCTACCTGCCGTCCTTCAGCTCCAGCGTCCGGGGCAGCAGCTCTTTGTCCGTGAGCACCACCCCGGGGTGGTACCACACCGTGAACTGGTTGCCCTGGATACCGCACAGGATGCTGGCCGCGTCGTTCCAGGCCATGGTGAGGACCAGGGACCCTGCAGTGATGAGGGGAGAGGCCCTGAGAGGGGGTCACACACAGAGCCCCACCTCCTGGACGAGCACCACGGAAGACCTCGCGGGCACGCACCAGGGCGGGGCTAAGCTCCCATGAGGCGGAAGAAATTCTATCCTTGGTGTTGCCCTGCGCCAATGAGCAAGTTCCAAAGGAATGAATGGGCACCGGGTTTTAATCCGCTGTCCTCGTCTTTAAAGGTGCATGGGTTAGAGTCGGGGCAGAGGTGAACCGCAGTGATCAGAGAGGGTGCAGGACTGACTGTGTGCGGCAGAGGGGAATGAAGAGGGCCAGGAGGAGTCCGTATGGGCCGAGTGGGTAACATGAACGTCTTAATGCACACTAACACACTGCTGCCGGGGGCTGGAGGGAACACATTAGTGGGTCGATGGTGAGAGAGTGAACACATTAGTGGGTGACTGGTGAGTGAGTGAACACATTAGTGGGTGACTGGTGAGAGAGTGAACACATTAGTGGGTGGATGGTGAGAGAGTGAACACATTAGTGGGTGGATGGTGAGAGAGTGAACACATTAGTGGGTGGATGGTGAGAGAGTGAACACATTAGTGGGTGGATGGTGAGAGAGTGAACACATTAGTGGGTGACTGGTGAGAGAGTGAACACATTAGTGGGTGGATGGTGAGAGAGTGAACACATTAGTGAGGGCCCTGAGAGGGGGTCACACACAGAGCCCCACCTCCTGGACGAGCACCACGGAGACCTCTGGGCCGCCCTCATTGGTTCAGCCCTAATATCACCCAATAGGAAAGGTTCTAGTACGCCTGGGTGAGGGGGGCGATGGTGACTGAGTGAACACTTAGAGGCTCAATGGTGAGAGAGTGAACAGATTAAAGGGGTCGATGGTGAATGAGTGAACACATTAAAGAAGGCGATGGTGAGAGAGTGAACACATTAAAGGGTGGATGGTGAGAGAGTGAACACATTAGTGGGTGGATGGTGAGAGAGTGAACACATTAGTGGGTGGATGGTGAGAGAGTGAACACAGTGGGTGGATGGTGAGTGAGTGAACACATTAGTGGGTGGATGGTGAGTGAGTGAACCCGTGACTGACCTATCTTGCAGATGCAGGGCTCCGCCCCCAGGCGCCGCACCGGGCTCAGGTACAGGTCCCGGTTCTTGTCGATCAGGGCGATCTTCCTCTCGCTGGACGGGCCGCCCTGGTCCAGCGCGATCTCCACCACCTCCAGCTACCCGGGAAATGGACCGCAATTACACACCACGCCCCCCCTGACCAGTGGCCGCTCACAGCGCTGCACGATGAGGCCTAACATTCAGGCCCAGGTCCACACGGGGAGGCCGTGGGCGGGGGGAGGACACCTCGACACTCGGCTAGGAGGAGCCGGGGATCCCCACGAGCGACCTTCCCGGCGACCCGCCGACCCGCTCTGCCTCCTGAGCCACACGCCGCAGCCCTCAGCTGCACACCGTTGAGACCCACAAGCGCGCACAAAAGCACACACAAACACACACACTGGAAGGAGTGGATGAGCACCAGGAGTGTACAGGCTGGGCTGTATGTGTGCGTGTCTGTGGGTCCTTGGCAGTGCATGAGCTTGTGTCTCTGTGTGCGTTTCAGCATGCCTGGGTATTTGCATGTGCCTGTCTGTCTGTCTGTCTGGCTGTTTGTGCATGTATGCATGTGAATGTGTTTTGTGTGTGAATATATATGACGCATTTATATATATATATATATTTGCTTGTGTGTGTGTGTGTGTGTGTGTGTGTGTGTGTGTGTGTGTGTGTGTGTGTGTACGTGTGTGTGTGTGTGTGTGTGTGTGTGTGTGTGTGTGTGTGTGTGTGTGTGTACGTGTGTGTGTCTGTGTGTGTGTGTGTGTGTGTGTGTGTGTGTGTGTGTGTGTGTTGTGTGTTGTGTGTGTGTGTGTGTGTGTGTGTGTGTGTGTGTGTGTGTGTGTGTGTGTGTGTGTGTGTGTGTGTGTGTGTGTGTGGAGCCAGCTGGCCCAGTGTGTGTCTCCTCTGTCTTGGAGCCGTGTGGCTCTGGCAGACAAATCTCTGCTGACAAACAGTGCCTCCCTGCACCCCTCCTCCCAATCTAATGCACTCCCTCCTCGCGTCTCCTACAGCTCAGCACTCGGCAGCAGCCTGCCCCTCCGCTCGGTCTATCACTGGGCCCCCCTGGAAATAGGTTCAAATATGTTCAAGGAGACAGAAATAGACACAGACAGACAGACAGAAGGAGGGACAGACAGACAAAGACAGACACAGACCGCTACACTAAGTCCCTCATTCCTTCTGCTGTAAGGTAATTCAACGCAGGCAGTTGTTATTTTGAATAACTGTTCCATTTCTTTAAACGTGGTTATTTAAATGAACCCTTAACAGGTGTTTTATTTACTTCTGACCTTCGTACGCTGACCTGAGGCCTCTGACACAGAACCAGCTGGTCTTTTAGGTGCAAAAGTCCTTTGACTGGGAGTGTGTGTCCCTGAACAGACGCACAGACAGACAGAAACAGACAGACAGACACCCACCCACAGGCAGACAGACAGAAAGATACACACCAACACACAGACAGACACATACCCACAGACAGACGGACATTCACACACCCACACACAGGCAGTCAGACAGACACACATCCACAGACGGACAGACAGACAGACAGACACACATCCACAGACAGACAGACAAACACACATCCACAGACAGACAGACAGACAGACACCACAGACAGACAGACAGACAGACAGACAGACAAACAGACGCACACCCACACACAGGCAGACAGACATCAACCCACCTTGTGAGTCAATGGCTTCCCGTCACCGAGAGCTTTCCCCGTCAGGACGTCGAAGAGGAACAGGACTGTGGAGCAGAGAGGGGAGAAGAGGAGAGAGTACAGAAGAAGAGAGGGAAGAGGGAAGAGGGGAGAGAAGAGAGGGAAGAGAGGAGAGAGGAGAGAGGAGAGGGGAGAGGAGGAGAGAGGAGAGAGAGCAGAGGTTGTCATGGTGAGCAGAGCACCAGGGCGGTCGAAGCGATAGGGGGGCGTGGGGAAGGAGAGAGGAGGAGAGGAGAAGTGAGGAGAGAGGACGGAGGGAGGAGGGGAGAGAAGAGAGGGAAGAGAGGGGAGAGGAGAGAGAAGAGGGGAGAGGAGAGGGGAGAGGGGAGAGAAGAGAGGGGAGAGAAGAGAGAAGAGAGGAGAGTGAGGAGAGAGGAGAGAGGAAAGAGGAGAGGGAAGAGAGGAGAGAGGAGAGAAGAGTGAGGAGAGAAGAGTGAGGAGAGAGAGGAGAGGAAGAGAGGAGAGAGGAGAGAAGAGTGAGGAGAGAGAGAGAGGAGAGAGGAGAGAGGAGGAGGAGAGGAGAGAAGAGAGAGAAGAGGAAGAGAGAGGAGAGGAGGAGTATGTATGGGCCAGGGAGGAACAGAGCGACATAATGAACACGAAGACAGAGCGGCCGGGGGCCGGGAGCGAGGAGGGCCGGGGGTCCCTCCCTCCGCCCCCTAATCCACTTACCTCCCCGCTGATTGGCACCAATCCTCCACCGGAGTGTAGCGTAGGAGCTGGGGGCTACCCAACACCCGGCTCACTCTGTGGCCCCCTGCTGCCTCGGGGGTCTGTGTCTGTATGTGTGTGTGTGTGTGTGTGTGTGTGTGTGTGTGTGCTGTGTGTGCCTCTGTGTGGCTGTTGGTCCCGCACGGCCAGGGTGTCGTTGCTAAGGGAGACGGACTGGGCGTTGAGGAGGTCCGTTCTCATGCCGGGGAACTTGGGCGAGGAGACGAGACGGCCCTCGTAGGAGAACACGTACAGGCCGGCCCCGTCGGCGAGCAGGAAGTACCTTGGAGGGAAGGGGGGGTGGGTTAGAGAGGGCCCCCAGGAGCAGTGCCTTCTTCAGCAACAGTGCTCAGTGGCCAAGCCTGGTATTGCAGTCGTTTTGGCGCGCTGTGGACGGTTCCCTCGATTCATGGGGCCCAGACGCAGATATGGTGGAACGTACACTGCGCGGCGCGCGGCACGCACCAGGGCGGGGCTAAGCTCCCATGAGGCGGAAGAAATTCTATCCTTGGTGTTGCCCTGCGCCAATGAGCAGGTTCCAAAGGAATGAATGGGCACCGGGTTTTAATCCGCTGTCCTCTTCTTTAAAGGTGCATGGGTTAGAGTCAGGGCAAGAGGGTGAACCGCAGTGATCAGAGAGGGGTGCAGGACTGACTGTGTGTGCGGCAGAGGGGAATGAAGAGGGGGCAGGAGGAGTCTTGTATGGGCAGGTTGTAACTGAACGTCTTTAATGTCACACTAACACAACTGCTGCCGGGACACGAACGCACTGCTGCCGGGGGCCGGGGGCCGGGGGCCGGGGGCCGGGGGTCCCTCCCTCCGCCCCCTAATCCACTTATCCCTCCGCCCCCTAATCCACTTACCTCCCCGCTGATTGGCACCAATCCTCCACCGGAGTGTAGCGCAGGAGCTGGGGGCTACCCAACACCCGGCTCACTCTGTGGCCCCCTGCTGCCTCGGGGGTCTGTGTCTGTATGTGTGTGTGTGTGTGTGTGTGTGTGTGTGTGTGTGTGTGTGTGTGTGTGTGTGTGTGTGTGTGTGTGTGTGTGTGTGTGTGTGTGTGTGTGTGTGTGTGTGTGTGTGTGTGTGTGTGTGTGTGTGTGTGTGCGCCACTGTTCATGGTGTGTGTCTCTGTGTATGTGCATGTGTGAGACAGACAGACAGACATACAGACAGACCGAGAGACAGACAAGAGAGAGCGAGAAACAGAGAGAGACAGACAGACAGAGAGCGAGAGAGACAGAAAGAGAGAGAGCGAGAGAGACCGACAGAGAGATAGCGAGAGAGAGAGAGACAGAGACAGATAGAGAGAGAGAGAGAGAGAGACAAAGACAGATAGAGAGAGAGAGAGAGAGAGAGAGACAAAGACAGATAGAGAGAGAGAGAGAGAGAGAGACAAAGACAGATAGAGAGAGAGACAAAGACAGATAGAGAGACAGAAGAGACAGAGAGAGAGAGAGAGAGAGAGAGAGAGAGAGAGAGAGAGAGAGAGACTCACTTCTCTGCCTGCAGGATGAGGCTGACCGTTCCTTCCTTCAGATCAAAGATGAGGGGAGTGTTCCAATTCTTAGAGCTGTGACACACACACACACACACACACACACACACACACACACACACACACACACACACACACACACACACACACACACACCACACACACACACACACACACACACACACACACACACACACACACACACACACACACACACGCGCGTTAGGCCTCCTCTGAAGGCAGTTGGCGTTGTGTGGGGGGGTGGTGTGCGGTGCGGGGCGGGGGGGCTGACCTGTAGACGTAGCACTGCAGAGAGGTGGTGACCACCAGGTGCCCGTGGGCCAGAGAGGCCTTGATCACCCGGTCTCTGAACTCCAGCAGGTCCACCGCGTCGTTCAGCACGTTACGCACCTGCAGGGGGGGGGGGGGGGGGGGGGGGGGGGGGGGCGCGACACGGCAGGCGGGGGGGGGGGTCAGCTCAGGCCTGGGGAGCCCTTTGATACTGGAGCACACACCCCGCCCCCCCCCCTCCCCTGGGCTGGATGTGAACCCTCGCTAACAGAAGGGTCCGGCCGGAGGGGGGGGGGGGTTCATTTGTTGTTTACACAGGAAACCTTTTTACAGAACGTCCGGTAACACAGAGACAGAGTACCGGCTGTGTGTGTGTGTGTGTGTGTGTGTGTGTGTGTGTGTGTGTGTGTGTGTGTGTGTGTGTGTGTGTGTGTGTGTGTGTGTGTGTGTGTGTGTGTGTGTGTGTGTGTGTGTGTGTGTGTGTGTTCTTTTCTTTCACCTGTATAGATAAATACTTCCCCTCCATTGGCCGTCGGGGTGAATGAATGAATGAAAGCCTCTTTCCAGAACCAGGTGAGGGTATTTTTACAGCTTAACAAATCCAACGGGCCAAATTCACACGTAATGCAACCAGGAATAAAAAACCAAAAAAAACATTTGACCACAAGGTGGTAAATTTAGCTGGCTGATTCACAAACCACTGGCAGATGTGCACGTTTAAAAGGAGTGTGAGGGGCAGAGAGG
>OLKM01001257.1:75465-77965 GCA_900291075.1 Melanogrammus aeglefinus | reverse complement strand
GTCTCCCCGGGCTATTGTGGATCTGTGCAAGCCCTCTGGGGGCAGACTTTTGCAACCGCAGCTAGGCCAGAGTGTGTATGCAATCAGGCCTGTCTGAGTGGCCAGCGAGCAGACCCTGCACGGCGCCAGCTGGCCGGGCCCAGCCCCGTCCTGGCCGGGCCCGGCCTAGCCAGGGAGCGTGCGCGGGACGGGGCCTGGCTTGCGGGACGGGCCTGGCTTGCGGGACGGGGCATGGCGTGCGGGTACCGGTTGTAAATCCATACCTAACATTTGATCCACACAACACCGAGGCCTGCAGGAGTGAGGGGGGGGGGGGGGGGGGTACACGCGCAAGGGACGCGTCAATACATAGAAACATGCATGGACTAATGCAGGGAACCCATTGAACTGAAGACCATGCAGCCAGAAGGGGAACCAAGCCATTTGCTTAGGGCCTGGGATGTAGGGTAATGCTGCGTTCACACCAAAAGATGCATTTGCTGCCCGAACGCGTTGCCGCCGAAGTTTTGCGGCGCGGCAAAGGTTTTGGCCGCAGTTTTGCAGCGCGTGAAGTTTCGCGGCACGGCCAGTTTTTCCCGCGGTGCTTCTGAATTCATTCACAACCATGGCCGACATTACGAGCATCATATCTCTTTACCTGTTGTGGAAGAGGGAGAGACGTCGGAATGCTCGTCGTCATGAGACCATTCGGAGCCGTACAGAGATTATTACTGACACGCAGTACTACTATATATATACTAGGCCTACTACTACTACTACTACTACTACTACTACTACTACTACTAATAGTAGTAATAGTACTAGTAGTCTAGTAATACTACTAGTAGTCTACTAATAGTAGGTACTAGTAGTCTACTACTACTACTAATTCATTCATTTTAATACGATTCACTATTCATTCACTCAGTACGACAATTACTGATTGGCTGTTACGGCATGTCACTCAGTGGCAAACGACTCAGTGGCAACGCTGTTGAACGCGCTGAATTGGCTGGCTGTCATTCACGGCGTTTTGCTGCCGAAAAGTTGAAAATATTTCAACGCTCGAGCAGCAGCATTTGACGCGCCGCAAAATACGTGAACGCGCCCGCGGCCGCCGCCGTGCCCGACAACGGGCACGGGCATGCCGCGCTGCAAATCAGATTTTGACGCGCCGCAAATCAAATTTTGCTGCCGGTTTTCTCGGCAGCAAATGCTGCGGCAGCAAAGCAGCAACGTGTCTCTACATTCACTTTGAATGGGATCGTGACGCGCGTCAACTTTTTGCATCTTTTGGTGTGAACGCAGCATTAGGGTTAGGGTTAGGGTTAGGGTGGTGAGTGGGGGAAGCTTCGGGTATGGCTCAGGGGACCTTAGACACGTCTGTGTTTCAGAATGGGACCTGATGGGGTCAGATATGCGTTTGGGCTGCTAGGGACAAGCTGAGGTGCGTTTTGGGGTAATCTCCACATGCGCAGTACCTTAGGAGGTCTTAATAAAGCTGGAAGTGTATCGGCACCTGAAGTCCGGGTAGGAAGTACTGTCGTGTCATGCACTGCTGAGCTGCAGAAGGAAAGTATCTAAGGGTTTCAAGCTAATCAAGCAAACGTATGTATATCACTTTAGTGTTCCGATACTTGTCATTATTCATAATCATAATAAAGCCTTACCAAGTACACACACGCACGCGCACACTTGCACACATGCACACCTCTACACTGCTTGATGATTTAAAAGAGCTTCTCAAGGAATACCCAACTAGAATTGAGCTTTCGACGAGTGAAGTCATAGCGAACAAAATAGGCAACAAAAGACGATTACGTCTCCATTGGTGACTGATTGACTGCGTCATCTCCTTTGTTCCGAACTCCCCACCATAGCCTGCTGTGACTCTGTCTGTCCGTCTGTCTGTCTCTAGGTCTGCGTGTACTTTGTAATTGAATACACATCAGGGAGCATGGGCGGTATGACAGCATGGAAGGCGAGCCTCGATGCAGCACGCTTACAGCCCGCGCGCCGCTACGTCTCCTCAGACCCTGAAGCGCCGAGCACCCCAACGTAAGTATACTCCTCCACGCAGAGACACAGAGTCCTCCCTGCACCGTAGACTATACTTACCCCCGGCCATGGCCACCGGAGCGCAGCGGGGAGGGCTAGTCCAGCTCCCAGCGTTGATTGGTGGAAGAAGCGCTGTGAAGTGCAAAACGGTAACGGCAACTTGGCTGAGAGTGATCTAGTGCCCCGGTCTGGGGCAAGTCTAGAGGGGTACAGCCCCCAGGTTTGATGATCTAGTGCCCCGGTCTGGGGCAAGTCTAGAGGGGTACAGCCCCCAGCTTTGATGATCTAGTGCCCCGGTCTGGGGCAAGTCTAGAGAGGTAAAGAGGAAGGGAGGGAGGGAGGGAAAAGTAGTAAAGGAAAAGAGAGAAATGGGAAGACAGCAAAAAAGCAAGAGAAACCAGGGGGGGGGGTGTTAGAAAAAAGAAAGAGAGAGAGAAAACCAGACCGTGAGGAGGAAACACAG
>OLKM01001257.1:12965-70465 GCA_900291075.1 Melanogrammus aeglefinus | reverse complement strand
ACCAAATTAATTTAAACACAGCAATTATGCTTACACATCGTTTCCCGGTACTTGGGCGGGGGCATATAAGAAGGAATCAGAGTTTCCAATTCCATGGTCAGGGGGAAAAATAATCAGTCACGCATGTACCCACATTGTAGGTCCCCACATTGTAGAGGAGACCCCATGAGCGGTCTATCCAATCGGGTCTGGGCATACGTATGGAGCAGAGTGGGGGGTGGGGGGGGGTGCACTGGCTGGAGCTAGGTTCTTGATTCCGTTCCCAAGGTCCGCGGTGCACCTGCGATGCCCCGGCTGCTCTGTTCCCACTGCCGTCTGACGGAGTTCACAGCAGGGGGCTTTTGATAAAACGGTCTGCTGAGAAACAGAACGAAAACGAAAAAGCTGCCCAAAACGGCGACACAAATGAAAAGTAGCGGAAAGAAGAAACGGTTTAGGACATAATTAATGTTAGCTGAGAGATTTAGGACCAGACGTGTCTGGTCCTTTTGATAAGGTGTCATCAAATGGAGACCATGGGGGGGGGGATAGACCCCCAGCCTGCGTCAGAGCCCAGAGCACAGGGAAGGGGTGGGGTTGCGTGGGGCAACCCGCTCGGCTAGCGGCCCAGAAGGGGTTCTCTCCGTGCCATCGTAACAAACGCTGCGGCGTTCCCGGGGCAAACTCTCTTCTGTGCTACGGAATCGCTAAACGGCCTAGGGGTCCCCGTTGTGTAGATGGAAAGGCCTGACTTAAGGTACCGCCGCACTGACCGCGTTACACGTGTTAGAGGCGCAGAAAATCGGCATTTTTTTGCATAGGGAACCATTGGTTCAGGCCCGTAGATGTGTTAAGACGCGCTAAAGCAGCGCGTTAAGACGCACCTAAATAACACGCCCAACGCACCTGCCAAGTAGCCGTGTAATAAGCGGGATAATGTATAGAACGTCGCCGGTCATTACCGAAAATAAGCCCCCTCAGGGCGAAGCAAGACAGCAAGACACTCCGCTGTGCGTCGCTGTCCTGGTCGTCTTACCGTCTGCGCTTATTTTCCCGATAATGACCGGCGCTCTATACATTATCCCTTAAATATAAATTTAGCAGAGTAGGCCCAAGTAACAAATGTGTACAAAGTTACACATGTATTAAAAAACAATGGCGCGCACAGAACGGGCTCGGGCTCGGGCCGGGTCGGGCTCTATTTTCTGGGCCCGATCTAAGCTCTAATCATGCTCCCAAACACGGTTTTGGCGTTTGGGTTTCCTACTCTCCTCGAACTCCCACAACTAATACAGCGCAGCGATGGCGGTGATCTCAGCCATGTTTGTGGAGCAAAAAGAAAAGTAGCAGGGGAAAATAAGTTCTGGGCGGGCTCCTCTAGCTGCGTAGGCCCATTACGCGGCGCCTACACAGGACAGATCATTGTGACACACGATGATCACGCGTCAGGTTAGGCGCGTTATGCGTGTAATCTTACGCGTTGAGTGTGTCGCCCTACGCACCCTCGTTGACTCCACCGCAACGACCTGACGTGCGCCTCCCATAAATCGTAACCTTCTGTCGAGGCGACGCAGCAGCAAGGGCTGTGATTGGTCCGCTTACTAAAACCCGACGCAGAACCAGAACA
This sequence comes from Melanogrammus aeglefinus, assembly GCA_900291075.1. NCBI lineage: Eukaryota > Metazoa > Chordata > Actinopteri > Gadiformes > Gadidae > Melanogrammus > Melanogrammus aeglefinus. The sequence continues at coordinate 68,859 of OLKM01001257.1, read as the reverse complement.
GGTTCACGACTGCGTCGGAGCGTCTGCGTGGTCATTGAGTTGCGGGAACGTGGAGCCATAATCAGCCCTTTACAGTGGGAGGGGAAAAATAAGTGCTTGGTGGGGGGGGAGGCATGGAGGGGAGGTGGGCTGGTGGGGAGAGAGAGAGTTATGGGGAGGGGAGGGGGGGGCTTGCCTGGCACAATAAGTCCCACTTGTTAGCCAGTGACACAGTGTCAGGGATCGTGACAGGGTCCAGACGCTAGACACCAGCTGCAGCGCCTTGTAAACAGACTGCTGTCTCGCAGGCACATTTGCACGGCCCTGCTCTCACACACGCTAGCGCACACACACACACACACACACACACACACACACACACACACACACACACACACACACACACACACACACACACACACACACACACACACACACACACACACACACACACACACAGGCATGTGGGCACATGCATTCGCTAAGGGTTTGGCGGATAGATACTGAGTTATTGTGTCTCACAGCCCTTGTAAAAGGGACAGTGTAGTGCATTGTGTCCGCTGGGATTCTATAGCCCTAGAATGGGAGGGGGGGGGGGGACGGGACACACACACACACACACACACACACACACACACACACACACACACACACACACACACACACACACACACACACACACACACACACACACACACACACACACACACACACGTGGAGACCTATGCCAGATCCATTAACCAGCAACAGCACAGATGAACTCTCAGGCTAACCTTCCCCCATCGCTTGTCTTTGTGTGTGCTTGCTTATAAACTTTTGCCTCTGCCTAAACTCTATGCCTGCATGAATGTGTGTGTGCGTGTGCGTGTGCGCGCGCGTGTGTGTGTGTGGTGGTGTGTGTGTGTGTGTGTGTGTGTGTGGTGGAGGGAGGTGGTTGAGGAGGGGTGAGTGTGTTTCGCACACTGCAGCCTCCCCTCTCCCTCAGCGGTGATAATGAAGGGGGGGGGGGGTAAACGCACTACATCTGTCCCGTGGAGCGTGGAGGGAGACGGGGGAGTGCGAGGGAGGGAGGGAGGGAGGGAGAGCTGGACAGGGAGGCGGAGGAGGGCGGGGGTGAAGGGGTTAAACGTGCAGGGCTGCTCCGGGTGAGCCAGCAGCAGTACGATAAAGTGCGAGGTTTCACTGCAGCAGATACAGAATGAACCTCCTGCCCATTAGTCACGCCAGTAACTGCAGCCGCTCCGCGCCGCTCGGCTTAACCCTCGCCGCGCCGCCAGGCACCTCGCCCGCGGACAGCGCACCCCGGCACACACGCGGCCGCGGGCGTACGGCTCAGCGACGAGGCCCGCGTTACACGGGCTGGGGCCCGCAACGCGACGGCTCCTGGGTCTGAAAAACTTTGACCTGGGAGTGACCGGGGAGAGTGAGAGTGACGGAGACATAGAGATGATTCTTTTGTCAAGCGCCTCCTTCTGCGAAGCGCTCGTACCGTGATACAGATTACGATATCAGTTTTCGAGAGGAGGTGAAGATATCCAGAACTCATTCAGGGTACAGCAGCAGACAACCCTGATGGATTGAAGTCCAGGTTGCACGTTGAACGACTTGCGTTGTTCAAATGGATGCCGGCCGGAATTCCGTGCGGAGCGTGGCTGCGTTGCAATTTGCTTGTAAAGCGGCCATGTTCCCCTACTGTGAACTACTGGAATGACCACGAGAGAAAGCCAATCAGGACAAGGGCTCAGAGTCTGCCTACCTCCAAGCATTGCTAAAGCCACACACCCCAGCTCGATCCCTACCTCAGCTGGCCGTCTGGTACCGCCATCGCCAAGAGCTAGCAAAGGTCGTTCAGCAAAGTCACAACTCTTCTCGGTCTTGGGACCTCAGTGGTGGAACGAGCTCCCTGCCGTTCTCAGGACCGCAGAGTCGCTCACTATCTTCTGAAAAAGACTCAAGACTCACCTGTTCAGAGTCCACCTCGACTCTGCACAGCCACCCTCCCCCCTCTGGCCACCATTGTGCACTGTATTGTATTGTATTGTATTGTATTGTATTGTATTATAGAACTTAACTGTGTAGCAACTGCAGTAGCTGCTATCATTGCTGTAACACGGGGAATTGGTTAGCCTAGCGATTGTTGTACTTGCACTTGGTTCTATGAACATCCTTTCTGTACCGACAGCGATATATTGTTGCACTTCTTATGACAAATGTACTTATTGTAAGCTAAATGCCCTAAATGTGAATGGAAATGAGTCAATAAATGATCCAGATCCACATAAGGGCATCTGCACATAGAGGCTACACATGTGTTGGGACAGCCTCCTCTGACCCCCCCCCCCCCCCCCCCCCCCCTCCCCCAACCCCCACAAAAAAACGTTTTATCCTAATTAGATGAAAATGGAGCATGACCAGCCTACTGATCGGGGCAGGAACCCAGGGCCGGCTGCTTGTCGTCATTACAGCGGCTTTGATACGACAACACACCGACATACTCCAGGCACGCACGGCAGGAGGCTGCCCTCCCCCCATCAGTGCCCCCCCCCCCCCCCCCCTTTCCTATACGAGGTACTAACGAACCAATCAACATGCTCATCCCCTCATTTCTTAAAGATCGAGAGGACACGCAGAAAAGGAATCAAACCCGGGTGGCTGCGGTAAGGACTGCGCACCTCGACCCGGTGAGCCAGCGGGGGCGCCCCCATCCACTCATTACTCCTCTCGCTACAACTCAAGTCACCGTGGTAACCGTCAGCAGCAGGTCTGAACCATGAGGCCCCCAGCGGTACCCCCCCCTTCAAGGGGCCCAGCGCCTGGTTCATCGGGACCCCCCGACGGGCCGACCGCGGGTGCCCTCTGTGATACTCATCACCAGCTCATTCTGTTCTCATTAAGGAGTGAGAGATGGCTGCGAAGGGGAACTCAGAGGCTACCCTCAGAACCTACAAACAATGTAAACAGGTGACTGATAATGGTGACTAAAAGCAAGAAAGGAAATTAATGCAAATACATTTTCTGTGAACGGAAAGTCTTAAGTGAAAAATAAAGTACTTATTGTTTGATCTAGGTCGAATCTGTTCGATTCAATTCAATTTTATTTGTATAGCCCTTAATCACCATTACAGTCTCAAAGGGCTTAACAGGCCAAATATTGAGTATAAACTCTTTATCTCAGAGCAATAACTAACAATGAGCAGTAAAGCATCGTTTGAATGGAAGCGCACAGCTTCTATGCACTCCCATGGGATGGGGATTAGCTGTGAGGATCGGGGTACGATGGCCGTGGACCCTGAACAACTGCTGTTTCTTACCCCGGTTTTGTCGCAGAGGTGCAGGGTGTTGAAGGAGCCCACCGCAAACACCTCCCCGTCCGGAGCCCAGGCCAGGGAGGTGACCGGGTAATCCTGGGGAGAGGAGGAGTACAGCAGGCGGCCATAGCTGTCCCACACCTGCGGAGCAAAGAGCCCCGTCAGTCCCCGGGAGCACACCTCCTCCTCCACACCTCCTCCCGGCACCGGGAGCACACCTCCTCCTCCACACCTCCTCCCGGCACCAGGAGCAGGCGGACCAGCGCTGCTCACCTTGTATTTACAGTCCTCGCCTCCCGACAGGATGAGCTCGTTCACAGAGTTCCAGTCCGCCTTCAGGATGAGCCCTTCGTGAGCCTTCCACTGGAGAGGAGAGGAGGGGTTCAGACAGAGACCTTCACATACAGACATCAGGCCATGGAGCACCACATAGGTCCATGTGGCCAGAGGCCAATAGGAAAGCACCGTCAGGCCATAGCACATGCAACCAGGTGTTGAAAAGGGGCACTTTACCAGGGTTCAAGGACATTGTAGCCCCGGGTGTACTCTGATCATTAACACTGTTCCGAGTCTGACTGACCGAAGCTGCGAATAGGCCTTCCGACATGCGGGGGTGGACCTTCATGGGGCCTTGATTTGAGTTGGTTTAGGGGGCAACAACCAAAGTGGGCACCCGCCTTGTCCCTGTGGTGACCTGTAGGAGGCCTCGCTCTGGATACTGGTTCCAATTAGCCCTCGCCATTAACCTACTACCACAACAGTCACAGAGCACAGAGTCACCAGCCGGCGCCCACTCTGCTCCAGCTCCATTCCTGCATCGTACGCCTCTCCCAAGGGGTGTGTGTGTGTGTGTGTGTGTGTGTGTGTGTGTGTGTGTGTGTGTGTGTGTGTGTGTGTGTGTGTGTGTGTGTGTGTGTGTGTGTGTGTGTGTGTGTGTGTGTGTGTGTGTGTAGGGGGTTAGAAAAGGTCACAGAGGTTATAGAGGGGGTTCCTTCACAGCAAGTGGTTTCTTGAGGAGAGGTGATAGATTAGAAGAACGAGAGACAGTGTGTGTGTGTGTGTGTGTGTGCGTGTGCGTGTGTGTGAAGGCGCACATTACACGCTCAACTGTCTACTCAAGGTCCCAGGCCGTTCTCAGTTCCCTAGTAGAACAATAAACAAATGCCTACATGAAGAAAAAAGAAATGATCCAACTTCAGTCCAGCCGGAGATCATGAAGGCCAAGAGCAAGGGAGGGGGGGGGGGGGGCGATAGCAAACACCTCCTGCAGGATTCAGAAGGATACCTAGCATGCATACAGGTCAACGCAGTGAGGTTAAAATGAACAGCTTCATCAGACAAACAAAACTGTAGTTTGGGCCCATTTGCCCGTTTTCACCGAGCTATTAATTCTCTCTCATTCGGAGGAGAAAGTAGCTAAATGCAACAGCTTTAGGGGCTAGGTAAGCTGGCTCGCGAGTTGCTAGATGCTATTGCAATTATGTGCCTGGCAGGATAAGTGGGATCTTATTTTAATCACAGCTCTGCCATTATCATAATATAGTGATTCGTTCTCTATTCGGTAAATGATACTGTGTGGGTATTTTTATGGTGAATAGGAAATGGTGGTTAGTGAGTGACTGCGGGCTACAGAACAGGTCACTCTCACCCAATAATAGACTCGCTCTATTGCCCGCTTTTAGACACGCAAACACACTAACTCACAAACATAAACGCGAGCGCACACACACACACACACACACACACACACACACACACACACACACGCACAAACACACACCGCACACACACGCACAAACCTGTATGACTTTAGCACTGGGCTGCAGGGGTTTGATGACTAGTTGTCTTCCTGATGTGTAGAGGATTCTGTCAGAGTCTGGACCCCACGCTACGGAATACACCGGAGAACCTAGGAACGCACGGGCACACAAGAGTCCAATGGATGCCGAGCCCTTTCCAAGATCGGGTCCAAACAAGCCTTCCAGGGCGTCTGGGGGTCCAACTCCTCCCGGGGCATTCTGTGTGTGATGGTCACCTGTTCACACAGACCTCCCTGTACCTTCGACACAATGTTAATACACAGGGGTTGCAACGACTCACTGCGGATCTGAGCCTAGCTTGGGTAACTCAAGGTTCAACAAGACAAAATGCCTTAAAGAGTGGAGGTCCACGGGTTGATCGCGTGCTTGATTCCCTCCGCGCTATTTCTTTTTACCGTCCTGTCAAACAGAGGAGTGAGAACGCCAGCCCTCGGGCTGGCGTTCTCACTCCTCTGTTTGACAGGCCGAGGGCTCCACAGTCCTCCTCCCCTGGCTCAGAGGGGTCGAGTCCCATCCCAGCACTCACCCCCGTAAGCTTTCCGAGCGGCACGGGCCTGCAGGTCGCATCCCACCACACCAGAGCCCACTGCTCAGCAGAACACAACCTACCTGCGCGTGTGTGCGTTCGCGCGCACGTGTGTGTGTGTGTGTAAAAAGCTAGATGAGCGGTGGGTGGGTGAGGGGGGGGTTTTGACATTTAACCCCACTCCAAGTGCATGTGGTTTCTCACAGCTGTGAGCGGTGTAAAACCAAATTCACTCCGTCTCACAAACTCACCCAAAACCAGTTTCTCTTTTATAACAATTTGAATCATCTTGAAAAACAAAAAAATTCACACTATAAACATTGCGTTCTCCACGGGCCCTCTGGTGGAATGCCTGCGGGGCCTTCCGCAGAGATTCTGTAATGGTTCAAGCATCGACGATATTAACGAGAGGGCAGGCGAGGCTTGGGCCGTCCTCCTCACCGGCGCCCACCTGCTGGCCGCATGGGCCACTCATCTGTTTCCACTGAGGCTCTGCACAATTGCTCCGTGTTCAATAAGCCACAGAGAGGGTGCCGATTGGGCCAGAGATATTTAAAAGCGCATTGCCCATTATAAGTCTATCAACAGTGTCGGCAACAGTTCAGGAGGTAGAGCAGTTGTCTCGTAACCGAAAGGTTGCTGGTTCAATCCCCAGCTCCTCCGAGCTGAGTGTTGATGTGTCACTTTACCCTAACTGCTCCTGACCAGCTGGCTGTCGCCTTGCATGGTTGACTCTGCCGTCGGTGTGTCTGCTAAATGCCCTTATTGTAATTGTAACAGGGATAAGTCTACAACACTCAACATTTGTTCTCTTGTGATCCGTCAAACAATACAATATATCGTCAAAACAACCGTGTTTTCAATATATCCACCAAGCCCTTAAGTTGAGGCTGTGTGCTTCCGACAGCGTTAGGGTTAAAGGTTGTATCAGCGATTCTACGCTGAAACATAAACGATCACGTTCATCTGATCTTCCCACACGATCCACTAGCTGCCCGCCCCAAAAGCAGGCCGTCCATTCCAACCAATCACCGACAAGGGGTGGGTGCTGGGGGGGGGTTCTGCGCTGCAGCAATGATCTGGATGCACGAACTACGGAAGGGAGGGGCGAGCTGGCTCTGTTTGTTTGGGATCTTGCTTCAAACACCAACAGAAGTGACGTCACCCAACATCACAACCTTTAACATCGGAGTGGACTTAATTAGACTGTGGGCCGAGCCCGGAGTTAAAACGCTTGCCAGAAGCACTAGCTTAAAACACCCTGGCCTGCACTGTGGCTCGGTCCTAGTGTCCACCATTCAGCAGCACGGTCTCCAGCCAACCCGCCGAGGGAAGTGCATGTGAAGGCTAACCCTCAGCTTCAGCCGTCAGGGTGTTCCTCTAGAAGACAAACCTCCTCCCTCATCCTCCACTACGCTCCTCTCTCACCACTGAGCTAGCGGGGTCTGATGAAACAATCAATGAGCAAGGCGCCTGAAACGTGCCCGCTGGCAAGAATAAATGAAACGTATTCAGTTGTTCTAAATGGCCTCACTCCAACATTACATTGCAACGTTATGGTGCATTCAATAAAAAAAAATAAAAAAAGGGAGAGCAATATCTTAATTTTCCGTAATCCGCTTTGAACTTCTGAGGTCTAGTGTGTGTGTGCGTGCATGTGTGTGTCAAAATCATAACGCTTGAGCAGCAAACATAATATCACCTACAGTGATTACCTTTGTACTTGTTAATTATTGAGGCCAATATCTACTAAATCACACTAGAGGGCAGTGGTTCAGTGTGTGAGGTTAAATGATCTTACGAGTGTTTATTTTAATTCAAGTTGATTGTGGGCACAGGTTGGCCACATCGACTGAACAGCTCGATATCGTTATATATACATGGGACCTGGCCCCACACATGGGAAGGCCTTGTGCCGTGTCCTAGTGTGTAGTCCTACCTTGCTGTGCCAGTGTCGATCGCAGCATACCACTTTTAGACCAGATCTTTATCTGCCCATCCTCTCCAGCTAGACAAGAAAAGAGACAAGCGTCATATTTATATTATACACGCATTGCAGATTTAGGCGGGTAGCGAATGACCGAATGATGTGCGTCATCGGTGCAAAGAGGTGACAAGCATTAAGCACAGTTGCATGGACAGAGGGAGAGGGAGTGTTCTTACCTGTGATCAGAGCCGTGCCGTCGTAGTTCCATCGCCCGGCCAGAACGGCTCCTTTGTGGGCTTCCACGCTCTTCTCGATTCTTCCGCTTTTGGAAGCCAGATGGAATTTCCCTGCAGAGCAGCCAGAGGGAGAAGGGCTGTTAGTCTCAGTCACGAGGCCGTCGGAGTTCAGGAGAGGGGTGCAGTGATGCAACCGGCACCGCAGAGAGACAGACGAGTCATTGCATTTTTCTAGCAAAACAACACAACTCAAACTCAAAGGTTAGAACTGCACTACCAAGAGGTTCCTAAGATAATGCAGTGAAAGACAATTCAAGTCTAAATGAACACAACAAAATATCTATTAGACAGGCATGGAGACGTCTGAGATACTAGACTTACTATATACTTTGTGGTCAAGATTATTAAATAAAGCTACATTTCCTATGATTTCTGATCGCCTAAAGCGGCCAATCAGCATGCTATTGCTCGCTCCCGGTTCTAAATTTAAGCGCAACAAAGTGGCCCCTGTTCTCCACGTCACCGATTCAGGACAGCAGGTAGCGCTCATAATGCCCAGTTTTGGCTGAGCTAATACAACAATATAAACAAACAACAAAAAAAACGAACCTAAAAATATCCAAAAGGATTTCTAGATGCATACGAAGAGCACCTCCCAACATTGAAATAGAAAAGAAACAGAGTTGGAATAGTTGGCTATCTTTCGTGCTGGTTTTGGTTGGTCATATATTAAAGTTGTGTTTCATCCTAAATATTCATTATGTAACATATTAATTACATACGTATATCCAATGTGTTAAATTAGGAATTAACCTGAAAATTTTTGTTTATATCTTGGGGAGAGCTCTCCAGGACAGCTTGTCTAATAGACGCTGTTCACTGAGGGTGTTTTCCTGAATCCTCGGACGCCAGCCTTCCGAGTTGCATCACTTCGTCATTTCCGGTCTCAAAGCATTTATAGCGTTCCTGTTCGTCTTTGTGATTGTGTCATGAAATTGGCTAGTGGTTGTTTATTGTTAGCTACATTAGCCTCTTTAGCGAACCAGCCCGAAAACAAACAACACAACTTTACATTGTATTGCACGCACAGCAAGACCGTGCAATGCATAAATTGGTGACTGGAATAAAGTAGCAATGTAATCAAGCGTGTACATGCATTTAAAATAAAACAATAAAATAGGACAATAAAATGACCGACGTGGTACAAATACAAAAAAAAGAAGAAATCTCTTCACGGGCACAGCCATTTTGTTAAGAGCTTCATCACTCCTCTCCGATTTCCAAAAGGTGAATACCAAAAGGGGGCGAGCCTCAGAGAAATGCCGCAAGAAAGCTGGGAGATATTCGACTTTCGACTCGGAAGTCTGGCGTCCGAGGATTGAGGAACACACCATGTGGGCTAGTCAGAGACATGAGCAACTACTGCGTTAGTCTCACGATGACCACTCTGGGGAAAAGGGTCTCTTGGTCCTAGCTCATGTAAGGAGATGCATTTGTCCTGTTGAACGAAAGGTCCTATAAATCACCTTAACAATCCTAAAACGTGGTTCTTGTAAGGGGGTGCTGATTCATGAATGTATGACTTATGTTGTAGTTTAAGGATTGTATAGGTGCAGGCAGAAGTTTCACTGCGAACCGAGTGGGCGATAAAACCGTGGACTGGCCGATATCATTTCCCAGACCCCAAAGCCATAATAGGAATTGTGTTATTCTGAACCCGTGTAGCCCAGTCCCAAGTCATATTAAGACAAAGATATTGGGTTTGAGGAACATTAACATTACTTCTAGGCCACTTCATCTGCCTCTAACTCACTCATTGGCCTAAAGTTGCTGAGGTCATGTGTTGAGAAGGGCAGACTGAGAAGGGTGACGGGGTAAGGAACCGTCTAGTGTTGGCACTACAGTCGTCAGAAATACGAGTGACATTTGTCCAAAGGTGAGACAGGCTGCGTGGAGATGTGGATCGTAACAAAACGTAAATAGCAATAAAGTTTTCACTACTCCCAGCTCTGCCAGGGAAAATTGCTGCTTTGCTGTTTGTGGGTGTGTTTGTGAAACTCTACACTGCCATTAGTGCTGGGAGCACATGCTGTCAGCCATCCCCGTGTACCCCGGGCTGTAGGTCTACGTCTGAAACTCCCAACGAAACTCCAGGTCAGACGAGCACTTCCATGGTTTCCTTAAGTCTTTATGCCCTCGGAGAGCAGTGGGGGAGATAATTGGTGGCTACCATCATATAATGTACCTAAGGCCAGAAAATATCCAAATGATTCCTGAAATTAAAATATATTGGTTCGGCTTGATGGCGAATTGTTCCAGAAATGATTAAGCATGTCAAACAAAGCCAAGACATTTAAAATGAATTGTTGAATGTAAATGCTCACTTGTACATCAATGCAGAATAGGTCCTGAATTATATTTGTCCAGTTGTTTTCTTAGAAATGTACACTTAAAGTTGAATCTGTCGTAGTTGATCCAATATTGAGTATGCTCTGAATGCCTCACCTTGACTCTTAAAGGGTGGAATCACATGCCTCCTATGGTTGGATCTATGAGAATTGGGCCTCCCTGTTTAACTTAGTAATAAGTCAAATTACAGAATGAAGGGCATTCACTGGGTCTTTAATTCAATTCTGAGCAGTTTCACTCATTGTAATTATAAACAGCCCACAACCACTTTTTTTTTCCTTCAGTGTTAAATCAAATGGAGTTTGATCTTCAGTCAGATAATAGTGCGGCCCTTACTTAAATAATGTCTGATAACCAACAATATCACATGGTGTCCACTGGATTGACACACTTCTACTAGTGTGGGACAGAGCCGACACCACTGTAGAAACAAAAAGTGTTTTAACTTGCCATCAGTGCTTGTGAGGACAAATGTATCCGCCTGCACCAGCTTCTTGCCTCCCACCGTTTTGGGGAACCAGTGCAAATCGATGGGGTAGAGGTCCTCTGGCAGCCGGACCACCAGGCTAGTCTCACTGGTCAGCAGGTTCCATCGGAGTATCTGGTGGTCCTCACTGCATGAGAACAATTCATCGGCTGTGGTCCATCCCACACAGCTCACAAGTTCCTTATGTGTGCCAGTGTTAAGAAAACGGGATTATTGCTGAACATGTTGCTCTATGAAAGGCTGAGTTTAAAATAATTTAGCAAAACGGAAACAACAAATACATGATCTCTTGTCGTCTCAGGAATGACATGTTTCGGACGTCTTGTAGCATTAAAAAGGATATGTTTTGGCTCCTTCAGAAGCGATGTCTTCAACCTCATGGTAGCACGCTGTTGCTGTTGGGCATGAATACAATAAGGTTACGTACTAGTTAGAGTACACCATGGACCCCTTATAAGCTTAGCCAATACAACAGAACTTAACAATACAATAGGCAAAATGGTAGCACTATCAAAACAAGCATGAGAGCCGCCAGTGTACAGTGGACAGAAGTCCTTGTTTACGTCGTGACATCGACGTCTGTCGTTGCTACGGAGCCACTGTTGCTATCGTAGCAAGCAACAGTCAAACATGAAAGCTCATGTTAACTTACCCTTCTGTATGGGACATTCAATAAAGTGTCCCGAGGCACGTCAATACAACCAGTGTACGCCTACTACTCGTTTAATTCAAGGTTAAGTGTATAAATGAGTGTAACACATGAAGAACGCACACACACATCAGGTATGTGTTGCTATCCTTTACAGCTCTCACGTAATTTACCGCGAGAGCTGGCGGATCATGGACGCTTTGGCTCGTAGTTCTCGCGAGAGCTCATGGTCTCACTTCCTTGCTAACGGATTTCCCCAAGTTTTCAGAGAATAGCAATGATTTGTTTTAGATGTATAGCATACAACAATGTTGTAAGATTAAAACACAAATAAAACTCATTGTTAACTAACTGATTTATATTTCGCCCGAGTCCATGATAAACTACTCATCTGGGCGGGGCTTAACTCTACGTAACTAAGCAACCGTTTGAACATGCAGGCTGTAACAACAACAGTCTACTTCATTCCACCGGTTGAATTATCTAAATACTTAGAAGTGGTATTGGCATAATTGTAAATTGATTTAATATTTAAATTTACGCTTATATATATATATAATATATATTTATATATATATATATATAATATATATGTATAGATATATTATATCTATACATATATAATATATATATATATATATATATATATATATATATATATATATATATATAATATATATATAATAATATATATATATATATATTATATATATATATATATATATATTATATATTTAAAAAAAGGATATATACCGGTATATATATAAATAAAATATCTGTGTCGTATGAGGCCTCCCGGGTAGCACGTGAGCGCTGGCGCCTCGCCCCCTTTTTGAATTTTGTGTTTTGTTTTTTTCCTGCTCCCTGCCATTCTAACGTCCCATGGTGCATTGCGTCAGTTTATAACGAATTCGGTTCGTCGGTGGAGTTTAGGCGCCATTTACAAGCGAGTGTTTCAGGTCGGAAAGCGGTTCAAAAATGACACGGGACTAATACTTCTGGACGCTCTTTCCTCGGATATCAAAGTCTTTTCACGGCCTCGTTTAGGACAGAAAACATTCGGACCCATCCCTAACGAGTGACTCACAGGTAAACCGAGAAGGATTTAGAAGAGAAAACTAGTCGGGCGAATCGGTTCGCAGAAGGCGGATAAGTTCTCGCTGGCTCCAACGTACGCCCGCTCCGGGGTCGGCGTTAAGCGGACCTGTTCCGAACGGATCTCCTGGAAATAACATTTACAGCAACGAACTAAACCAGGGTACAGGGTCCAGGCGTTCGTTTAACTTTAAAAAGCGTATATGTAATGTTGCTGATCCTAACGTCGGCGTGTAGAGAGTGGCGCAGCACGTACGCGTTTTGTTCCGCGTAAAGTTCGCCAAAGACCGCCGAGCGGAACCCCGTCCCCCGTAACCCCGTCCCCCGTAACCCCGTCCCCCGTAACCCCGCCGCTAAATGTAGTCTATTGGTCCAGATCCAAACGGACAGAGCTGGTTAGACAACACGACTAGCTGGGCCAACCTGCCCACGGTACTAGTTAGTCCAACCCCAGCTAACGCTAGCTCCGTGCGGAGAGCCGCCGTGAGGACGTGGTCCTGGGGGTCCGGGGGTGGGGTGGTGGGTGGGGGTTCAGCGCTCCAACCCCGCCATGTACCGGACCTCCACCGGTCCGGAGAGGTCCTCTGACCCGGGGGGGGGGAGAGCGCTGCGTGGGCCGTCTCTCCAGGGCCGTGCGGGTCTCGGAGGGGCTCTGTGGACGGCGGTGCTTTAGTCCACTCCCCACACGCATCGCCGCTGCTGGGGTTGGAGCTGCGCTCTTCATTATCTGTCACATTGGGACTCGGTGCTGCACTTTTTTCCGCGGCCTTGCAGCCCGGGGTGACTCTTATAGGGACTCTGATCGCTAAACGTTACACAGGAGGGTTCGTGGTTTTTTTTCATAATTGGATCGGTCTCACTACAGATCCCTGGGTGTTGGTGGGTTTCGTGCAGTGTTTGTGTCCGTCGCGGTGTCGTACAGACGGACATTGGAGCGCTGCTGAGGAATAATACTGGGCGAGATGCTGCGGGCAGTCACTGCGTCGTCTGCGTTATTATCTGAGGAACACTTAACTTATAAACCAACTAGCGTTAAACGGACCATTTGAAAGATATTCCCACTCAAAACTTAATCATTTGGATTTTGCATTTACTCATTTCTTTATTTCCTGACAAACAAACTAGGCCACATCGTTAACGTGGATATAATGGATTGGTAAGAGTGACAGGCGCAAAAACAGACATGGGAATATTTTTTTTAAAACCTATGATCCCTTTTAGACTCCGAATCATGCCGTCCAAAACGGCCAAGGGCTCCACCGCGGCCGCCAAGTCGAGAGGGAAGGGGTCTCGGCCCCGGAGTGACTCCGAGGACGAGCTGGTGGGACCCCCTAAAGAAACCAGGTCCAAAGTAACCAGCTCCAAAGAAACCAGATCCAAAGAAACCAGCTCCAAAGAAACCAGCTCCAGTGCTCAAGAGGAGGCACCTCCGACCACTGGCAAGTAACAAAGGCTGTTTTGGTGTCTCTGCATCCAAATAAGTTGTGTTCACTCAATGGCGATGGGTGTCGTTGATGGAAGGCTGTGAGTGCCAGTTGGCACGGTTTCTTTAGTTGTCTTTTTTTTTTGGTCATTAATTAACCAACCCATAGTCAGATGGGTCTATGTTTTTAAAGAAGCGGTTATCAATAAATCGAAATTATATTTTTGGGGTTAAAGCTATAATGGCGTCGAGTGTTGTTTTTCAAATCTTCTCAACGAGCAAGGTAATATATTTATTATAATGTGTTTTTACTATTCCTGACAATGGATATTCAACGTGTTTTTTTTTAAGTCGAAGGAGCAGCATTTAGGGCAGGGTTCAGTGCGTGTATAGTGTTTTGTTTGGGGCTGGTGTGGAGGAACTTTTTAATGCGCATCCATCGTTTGGTTCTGTATATTAACAAGGAGATTATTATCAAACATCGACTATGTGGCTTGTTGATGCTTCTCTAGAGCACAATGGTGTTAACAGTAGTCGTATTCGTGTGGCTGTATGGAAACTTTATGCCGAAGAGTAAAAAATCGTGCAATCTGACTGACTGCATTGTGTTAATGATAAAGTGTTGTGTAGTTATTTATCCTCGACGGAGGCACTACAGCGAACTATAAACAGGGACCTTCATTGTGTGTGGCTTTTGTGCAAAGCATTGGATTAATGCGTTAACGGAGAAGATGGTTTTTCATGGTGCCCCTGGATTTAAGAACAAAGAAGTAAGACAGTCAACTTTTCTCGGTGTCCTTGTCCGTCTGCTGTGTCCAACTCCCTGCCTGTTTTGTTTGTTTGTTTTGCCCCTGCCACCCATCCCCCACACGCAGACGTCCCCACCTGAAATGAATCGCAATGAGGGATTTTAAAGTAACGCTTTTGCCACAGATCCGTCTCAGGAGCAGGGCGCCGAGGTGGTTGATGACCGAAGTTTGGAGGAGATTCTCGGTAGCATCCCTCCACCCCCGCCCCCCGCAATGACCAATGAACCGGGCGCTCCACGCTTGATGATAACGCATTTAGTTAATAGGAATTTTAAATCGTATGCTGGTGAGCAGATTCTGGGACCTTTCCACAAGGTACGAAAAATATATGATTGGGATGATTTTCAAAATTTGAAAAATATGAGTGGGATGATGTGATTTTTTTTTTTTTGTATTATTTAGAGTCAATACCCATTTATATATTGAATGGTTGGTCAGTACCAATTTGGCTTTCTCGTGTAGAACCTACACTTGTAATAATTACATTCATTGTAATTTTGTCAATTTTTATAAAACAAAGCCCTATAGAAAATGAGTTATAGTTGTAGAAGTGGAAATTACAAAAACACCATTTTGATTTAGACAGCATCTTCCTCTTGCTGATGTGGTTATGTTCTGACATTCTTCAAATTAAGCCTCCTGGTATTTTTCACTGTCTTGAGCTCTGCTATTATTGTGCATGAAGAAAATAACATATTTTTCTTAATTATTATTTTATTCTACTGATATTTATTTTCCTTTCCAGCGCTTTTCCTGCATTATTGGGCCGAACGGCAGTGGAAAGTCCAACGTCATAGACTCCATGCTCTTTGTGTTTGGCTGCAGAGCTCAAAAGATCAGGTCAAAAAAGGTCTCTGTGCTGATTCACAGCTCAGAGGAGCACAAGGATGTGCAAAGCTGCACAGTGGAAGTGCACTTTCACAAGATTATTGACAAGGTATCTAACGCACACAGTCTTTTCATTTCTGTCCTCACTCACTTTTCACCACGCCGGCTAATTTCAGATAATTTTAGATATTTTTTCCAATAGACTCACTCGTAGTGTAACAGAGTTTCACAAGTCGATATTGTTGCACAAATGATTCAGACAAAGAATCATAACAGTCAAATGTTGGAAGACAACAGCCACACACCAGGCCATATTATATTCATGTTTTTATTATTATGAATCACCCCCCAATAACGTTAAAGATCATTATTATTATTTATATATTTTATTTTATGCTTCTATTAAATTCGTTTTGGCTATGGCACAAATGTGACGAATAAGGAACGTTACTTTATGCCATAATGAGAAATACCAAATAATTTATTTTATTAAAATCAGCTAGAGGAATATCTCCCTTAACGGTGTACATGTACACTCAGTCAAAGGTTGAAATAGGCAGATAAATAAATCAAATGTAACTTTTATGATTTGTTAATCATTTAAATAATGGATAAATATTTTTGATAGCAGTCTTTCTCCCGTGGTTTATCATTAAACGGTGAATGTGTTTAGCTTAATCCTAGAATACACTGGTACACACATGTAGGGCATAGCAGCCTTGTAGGGGGCTGGGCTCACGTTGCCATGGTGTGGCTGCATGGTTTGGCTTGTGATCGTTCTACCAGAGTTATCAATATTGTGTGTGTGTGTGTGTGTGTGTGTGTGTGTGTGTGTGTGTGTGTGTGTGTGTGTGTGTGTGTGTGTGTGTGTGTGTGTGTGTGTGTGTGTGTGTGTGTGTGTGTGTGTGTGTGTGTGTGTGTGTGTGGGGCTTCTCCAGTACTTTCCTGCGTGGCTGTGACCTCAGTAGCTTGACTCAGTGTTCTGCCCCTCCCCCATGTGAGCCAGGAAGGAGAGGACTACGAAGTCATCCCCAACAGCAAGTTCTTCGTTTCAAGGACTGCCAACAAAGACAACTCCTCAGCATATAATATCGACGGCAAGAAAGCCACATTCAAAGATGTGGGGATTCTGCTACGAAGCCACGGTATTGACCTTGACCACAACAGATTCCTCATTTTACAGGTAATTAATTATATTCTCGTTTACTCGCTCCACATTTGTTTTACATTCAAACCCCCTCTGTTATGTCAAACTCGTCCACTCGGGTTTCGCTGCCCCTCCGTAAAGCCCTTTTCACCTAATAGAGGTGGAGTGGCTCCCTCCAAGCCATGGTGTTGTTCTGTGACCCTAGGGAGCAGAGGGCCGACTCCTCTTCTCCTTGGTCTGCTATAGCAGCGCATCATGGTTTGAAACGATGTCAAAAGTGTCCAAACCATTTTGTGCTGCTGTAGAATTTTAAGGAAATGATTACGAGTTTTACCTGAGGTCCACTGAGATGTGGACGGCGTCCCTGTCGGGAGGAGCGGTTCGACACGGGCCCTGCTCATGTACCTGCCCCGCTTTAGCAGCACGTAAATATTGGTGTGTGAGACTAGACCCCAACCCCAATATTGGCAGTGCTGCTTCAGTGTGGCATGGTCACACACTCCATATCCAAACCTCCATGCTCACCTTTTCGGGTTCTCTCATTTAGCTTCTTTGCGATTCAGATATGCATGTTTTTGCTTTGAGTATGAAATAAAAAATTGTAAACGATAAAAAAAAAACTTATTTTATCCAATGAATATTACTAAATTATTAATGGTTGCATGGCACAACGGTTGATTTGCACACAACATTTTTTTGTAAATTTAAAGCAAACATTCTCTTTGCACTTCAACACTGCAATTCTCTTTTGGATTTCTGTTGTTAACTTAATCTTGTGTGTTTAGAGATTTGGGCATGTGAGTAGGCTGTGATCATGAGAAGAGGCTTGAGCCTGCTTGCTGTTCACTTTCCTATCTGCTAAGGGGAAGAGGTCCATTTTGTGCTCTGGTCAGACCAGAGGTTGATGGACCCCCCCCCCCCCCCACCATCATGCATTAGCTGCTTCCTGGTTGGATATAAAAAAGAGAAAAGTTAAAAGTAGCCTATGCTGCCTTGTAGCTGGAAATGGTGAATATTTAACTTGACATTGGCCTTCCATCTGTGTTTGAATTCAATGGAGTCTGAATCTGCAACATGGTGGATATTGTTATATTCTAGCTATTTTTTCCATTCATGACTACCAATGTCATAAAAAGTTAACTGGAATAGAATATTTAAACAGATGTTAAAAACCCAGAGGGTTTCTTGTATTTTCTACATTTAACTTATATCTTGGCTTCCACTACCTAACAGGAAGGTATAGAAAGAAATTTGTATTCTAAATTTATTATTTAGATTTTTTTTAAATTAAGGAAAATAAAGTGACATAAACAAGCCAGATTAATGTGTATTAACGAGTAGTGAATTCCTTACCTTTATAAATGATTTTATGGTTCTTGCTGTTGTAAGTTGATAAAGGGATAGTGCAGCACTTATTTTAAATGAATCAGTCTTGGTTGTGGTGTGGCAAAGTTTGCATATTCTGATAAACGGTAAAAAAAAAGAAGAGATTGAGTAGCATGGCAAATTAGCTAAATCGATGGGTTAATCAAAAAGTACATTTCATATTTTGCATGTTTTTTCTTTCTTTATCAGTGTGGTTGCAAGGCAAGCCACAATATCGTAATTAACTTAGTAATATTTTTATTACCTTTCCTAAATAGTTTTGTGTTTTGGGAGGGTGGATCTACTTTGTACTACTTATGTACTCATAGCCGAGGTCTTTGAAACTCTTCCAAAGGGGAGAAATAGGCTGACTACATGTTATTTCAATGTCTACGAATGCTTTTCTAAACACTTAAATTGTATAATATTTGTACAATATTATTGTACAAATATTATAATTTTTTTTGCCCATTAATCTGTATAATGTGTGTTATTGTGCGTGTGCATTAACGTTTGTGTGTGTGGGGTGGATTCTGTGTGTGTGGGGCTTTCTGTGTGTTTCTGTGTGTGTGTGTCTATGTGTGGGGCTTTCTGTGTGTGTGTGTGTGTGTGTGTGTGTGTGTGGTGTGTGTGTGTGTGTGTGTGTGTGTGTGCGTGTGCCCTATCTCAGGGCGAGGTGGAGCACATAGCCATGATGAAGCCCAAGGGCCAGACGGTGCATGATGATGGGATGCTGGAGTACATGGAGGACATCATCGGCTCGTGCCGCCTGAAGCAGCCCATCCTCCAACTAGCCCGGCGGGTAGAGCTCCTGAACGAGGCCCGGGGAGAGAAGGTAGTTCATGGCCACCGCTGCACACTACCCTAACCCTGGTTTAAGGAAGTGGCTAGCTTCTGAAACTATTCTATTAATGCTCGGGTCACTTCAGCCCTTTATTCAATCGGCCACTAACTTAAACTTAAAAAAATTGTTGGTTTAAGTTTAACTTCTTCTTTTTTTGTTTTAAAGAATTTTTATGGCAGAGTTGTGTATATATATTTTGCAGAGAAACATTGCAGAGCACTTCATTGAAGGTGGATAGAGTTGTGGTGTTGTCGGGTCCGGCGGTCTGGGACTGTAGCGGCGCGCGTTACTGGGGTATCTCTGTGATCTTTCAGCTGAACCGAGTGAAGCTCGTGGAAAAGGAGAAGAACGCCCTGGAGGTGGAGAAGAACACGGCCGTGGAGTTCCTCACCCTGGAGAACGACATCATCAGGCAGAAGAGCAAGATCTTCCAGTACTACGCGTGAGTCAGCCCTCGCCGCCGATGTCCGGCCTTTGTTTTGGGGTTTTGAAATGTCACAAAAGGAAATTCAAAGCCAAATCGCCATAGTACTAAATATAATAACCGCAACTGCCCTTAAATGGTTATCAGCCGGCTTCTTCCTGTATTTGTAGTGGTTTCCCAAACGTGGGTGTTTTCCCATTGCCCATCGGTAGCAGTCTGCATTATGGTTTTGAATGGCTTTGTGTTTTCCTGCCGTTAGTCACGACCTGCAGAGGCGTGTGGTGGACAAAGAAGAGGAAAAGCAGAAGATCTTGGAGGACACAAAGGAGGTGACTGAGAAGAACACCAAGATCGCAGAGGACATGGAGAAAATGAACCAGGAGCTGAAAAACGTGGAGAAGTAAGCTCAATACGTCGCTTTTGTTTTTGATTTTATCTCCCTAAAATTACAAATCAAAAATGTGCCTCGGTACGCTGCCTAACCTACGTTTGGCAGCGTTTAATGTAAAGGCGCAGTAGCGATCCCTGTAGCAGAAAAGTATACGTCGCAATTTTTGCATCCGACATATGCTCATCGATTATCACGGCGTATGGCATATGTTGGATGCAAAAATTGCGAAGTCAACTTTTTTTTTGTGAGTGGATGAGCTAACAGGCTGCCCCCCCCCCCCCCCCCCCCCCCCCTCAGAAAGCAGAACAAACTGAACAAGTACATCGAGACCCAGAAGGCCAAGTTCACCCAGCTGGACCTGCACGACGTGGAGATGAGGGAGAAGCTCAAACACACCAAGAGCAAGAGCAAGAAGGGGCAGAAGCAGCTGGAGAAGGACAAGGAGAAGGTGGGTGGTTTTGTAGATGAATGAACCAACCCCACTGGGCTCTCCTGCCGCTGATCTCCCTGTGTCCGCCGTGGTCGTTCTGTCTGTCATACTTGGCCGTCTCCCAGTTCTGTGAAGGCCCAGGATGTGGAAATCCCAATCTATAGGTTAAGGGGGCTAATTGTAGACAATTTTGAGACCAATTCACATGAATAAACATGGTGCTCACAGGCACTGTGACTTGGGACGAAGAGTCAGTTTCTGTTCCGACCCAGTTTTTGTTTTTTCTCTTAGTCTTGTCTGCTGGCCAATAGTGATACATGCTCCCTAGAAATACAATTTCCTTTGCCTTTAAAAACACACGGTCTGTTCTGAAGCCTAGGGGAGGGAGGGGGTATGACCCCAGGGCCTACAGACTACCCATAGGTAATTAGTCTATTGTGTATTCTAACAAACCCTTTTCCATCCATCATCAGTGGCTGGCTTTGGTAATAAACTTATGAACATCACTTATAGAGTAAGTAAGAGAGTGCTTAACTGGGCATGGCTGTCCGGTTGTTGTTGGCTGCCTTTGAAATGAACTGACCAGATTTTCACAGAAAACGTTTTGACAGCTTTAATAAAGCGGTGGAATCGTTAATGCTGTAATAAACCAATCGAAGCTCCCTCCTGGTAGTCTCCGCTTCACTTATTAACTTACTTAATCAAGTTAATGACTGGCTAAAAAAGGACAGCCAAATGGGTCCAGGCATGCGACATTAGAGGATGTAACAGTCTTCTGGTATGGCAACGGGAAAGACTTTACCTTTTCAAATCATAGTGTTTAAACGGCTTTTCTAACCATGCTTCCTGATTCAACTTTTTTTTTTTAAGAACAGCCAAATTAGTAAGAAGAAAAACTGACTGTTGAAATGACCTAGAAATCCAGCAAACGAACAAACGAATCCTCTGTCGGCGAAACGATCTTTCAGACATTAAAAAGGGTTCAATAAAAACAAGCATCCAAGTTGGCCAGTCGCCCACTAGGGGTCTGTGATGCAACAGCCCCCTCTAAACCCGGCTGATTTGTGTGACCGGCTCCAGTAATTACAGCTCCTTTTTCTTTTTTTTGGTCATACTTTAGGTGGGTGCTCACCCACCTAAACTCCCTCGAGTTCCCCTGTTTGCGTCTCCCTGGTTCTCCCTCTCGGCGGGCCCTGGCCGTGGTGGGGAGGGGGCCGCGCTGGCTTGCGGGGTCCACTGGGCAGAGAGGCACAGCGGTCCCCTGGGGAGCAGTGTTCTGCTGTGTGGTCGTCAACTATGGCCTGGCTTGTGTAACACTCCCAGCAGCCTTCCCCCCTCACCCCTAGTTAACCCCACAGAACATGGCCTACACTGCTCCACTCCACCCACTCAACGGTTCTGCCCATCATAGCCAGGACTTATTGGGTCTTTATGTGCCGTTTTTATTCCTCATCTTTATCAAACTGACTCTATCGGTTTCAATTTATGGTGCGCCCGTTCCCAATCTCTCGGTTGTCTGGTACAGACAACCGAGAGATTGGGAACGGGCGCACCATAAATCGAAACCGATAAAGAGAACGAATGAATATCGGTTGTATGGAGCGTGTTCGGCGTGCACGTCACCGCGGCCGTGCGGCCTCTGACTCGGACACGGTGCGATCTGTTGTTGACCCTCCGCGCTGGTTTCTTCTCCCCGGTAGCTGGAGGAGGTGCGCACCGTGCCGGTGAGCAGCGCAAAGACCATCGCCGAGGCGACCGCCCGCAAGGAGGAGCTGGAGACGGTCCAGGTCAGAGAGGAGGCGAAGCTGAAGGAGGTGATGGAGAGTCTGAAGGAGGAGACCAGCGGCCTGCAGCAGGACAAGGAGGTATTTGAACCTTCCACCCCCACAATGCCTCACCCACGCCTCCCTGCTTGCGTCATCGTCTGTCTAAACAAGTCGCCGGTGCTTCCTGTGACCTTGGTCTAGGAATAATTTGACCATCATTTTATGTGACTCAAAAGATGCCGGAAGCTCGCCTACCCCCGCACATCTGCAGTACCTTTCCTGCATTGACGTGTTTGGATTTCAGCGAGAATTTTTTTGAAACCCTTCCCAAAACCATTGCGGTTTATGGTCCAACCGTTGTAAAAAGCAACTGGTATCATTTAGCGAGAGCACCTCTTGTCGCGGTCAATGTGCCTTGAGCCGCTACGCTCTCTTCTGCCACAGGGTGGAAGCAATCGTCTGCAAATGCCGTTTTCCCTGAAGGCAAGGGATTTATTAAATCAGCATTACGTCTGGCTAAGGGTCTCCTCAAACAGTGTGATTTCGACAAGCCGTTTCGCCGTGAGATGGATCAAGGTTGCCAGCCAGTTTGGCAACAAGCAATAGCTTAATTTCTCATGTTTGTTCTCAATATTTTACGTATGTCGATTATGGTTTGAGGCATAATTTTACCGTGCTCATTCCTACTCATCCTACCTGCTTTTAAGGGCATGGGGTACGAAATGGGGTGTAGACCTCACTTTGATCAACATTTAAATTGCCTAAGGGGCTTTGATACTGAAGGCTGCCCAGGTTCAACAGATGAGGTTCTGACCACGGTCCCCGCGGACGTCCCCCGTCCCCCCGTCCCCCCCCAGGCCAAAGAGAAGGAGCTGATGGAGCTGAGCAAGGCGGTGAACGAGACGCGGTCCTGCATGGACCTGGCCCAGTCGGAGCTGGACCTCTACCTGAGCCGCCACAACACGGCGCTCACCCAGCTCAACACGGCCAAGCAGACGCTGCAGTCCACCTCGGACACGCTGAAGGAGCGGCGCCCGGCCATCAAGGACCTGCAGGAGAAGATCCCGAAGAGCGAGCTGGAGCTCAGCAAGGTGAGGCCGGGGGGTTCAATGCCTAACGTTCACGTTCACACCTGGGCTGCTGAGCAGACGCTGCAAGCCCACAGCGTCTTACAATAAGTGCATTAGTCAGAAGAAATAGAAACAACAATACTGGCGGTACAGTAAGGATGTTAATAGAACCAAGCACTAACAATCATCAGGTTAGCACATTCCCCGTGTACAGCAAAGATGGCTCGGATAAGACCCCACATGATGCCAGGTTCAATTTTAAAGTGCAAGGGCGTACAACACACAATGAGTGGGTAAGAGGGGTCGGAGGTGAGGGGGGGGGGGGTGTTATGCAGAGTCTAGCTGAACTCTGAACAGGTGAGTCTTGACTCTGCAGTCCTGACGTCTGCAGGGAGCTCGTTCCACCACTGCGCTGTCAGAACGGACAAGAGTTGTGACTCTGATGTTGGGCAGCGTTGGTGCGTGGCGGACGCCCTGTCTTGTTGATGTGATTTGTGATCGTCTCGTGTGTGTGTGTGTGTGTGTTGTGTGTTCTGCAGCAAGAGGGCGAGCTGGAGAAGCTGCTGCAGGTGGAGAGCGACAACAGGGAGCTGGTGAGGGACATGAGGCAGAAGGTGGAGGAGGCCAAGAGCTCCCTGTCCTCCAACCGCAGCCGGGGCAAGGTGCTGGACGCCCTCATGGCCCAGAAGAGCAGCGGCCGCATCCCCGGCATCCTGGGCCGACTGGTAGGGCCTCGGACACACACGGAGACGCACACACACTCTGAGACACACACTCAGACACACACACACTCTGAGACACACACTCGGACGCACGCACACTCGGAGACACACATTCACAGACACGCACACACACTCGGACGCACGCATTCACAAACACACACACACACACTCTGAGACACACCACACACACACTCTGAGACACACACACACACACACACACACTCTGAGACACACACACACACACACTCTGAGACACACACACACACTCTGAGACACGCACACTCTAAGACACGCACACGCTCTGAGACACACACTCTTAAGACACACACACACACTCTGAGACATGCCCACAGAGACACAGACACACACACTCAGACGCACGCACACTCGAAGACACGCATTCACAGACACACACACATCATCCGCGGGTCGTTTGTTCTTCTCCAGGGGGACCTCGGGGCTATCGATGAGAAGTACGACGTGGCCATCTCCTCCAGCTGTGGCGCCCTGGACAACATCCTGGTGGACACCATCGACACCGCCCAGAAGTGTGTGACCTTCCTGAAGACCCAGAACATAGGGGTCGCCACCTTCATAGGCCTGGACAAGGTGAGGGGGACCCCTTACACGGGTATAGAGACGGGAGCGCTTGGTTGGACCAACAACCAGTACGTGTGGTTCATCAGCTAATCTAATTTCATGGCACAATCACAAAGACGAACGGGAACGCTATAAGTGCTCCGAGACCGGAATTGATGTCACAGGTGCAACTCGGAAGGCTGGCGTCCGAGGCAACTGGATCACACCATCATTGTACTGGATGGGGGGACGGGGGACGGTCTGATCCACGCCGCAGACTACACTCTGTGTCAGGAGTCTGTAAGGACGATGACTTGGCTCAATTTGAGTTCTGCTAAATTAAACCACTTCAGTATCTCTGAGCTCAAATCGTATTGGTGGGTTTGCAGCTGGAGTTTCTGAAACAAAGATCTCACTTGACAGTATCTATGTTTTGAGGTTGGAGGGGCGGGGGGGGGGTGTAGTAGTCTAGTGTCTGTGGTTCTGGGTTCCATCCCAACTGTCCCGACACTTGCCTGTAGGCGTCCTTGAGCCAGACCTCGGCATGCAATCGCACTCTGGGTGAGAGAGTGGAATGGTGACCCTGAAACGCCCTGCGCTGCCTCCCCGTCCGCCCCAGATGAAGGTGTGGGAGAGGAACATGGCGCCCATCACCACGCCGGAGAGCTGCCCCCGCCTGTTCGACATGGTGCGGGTGAACGACGACGCCGTGCGGCCGGCCTTCTACTTCGCCCTGCGGGACACCCTGGTGGCCCGGGACATGGAGCAGGCCACGCGGATGGCCTTCCAGAAGAACAAGCGCTGGCGGGTGGTGACCATGCAGGGGCAGATCATCGAGATGGCCGGTGGGTCCGCCTCACTCAGGCCTGAGGGAGGGAGGGACCTGGATGTTTAGTTTATGTGGATGACGCCGGCGCCACCGCCAAGCGTTTGCTTGCTTCGGTCGAACATAGTGACCTTTTCAGATCGTTGGATCTACTGCAATACACCCTCTTTAGTTTAATACCGCCGACCGGAAGATGGTGCATCCTGATCTTTAGCCTAGCCCCCCGGGTGAGCTGCACCTCCCCAGACGAAGTTCAACTGTTTGTGGTCCTTCCTCGCAGGAACCATGACCGGAGGAGGGCGGGTGATGAGGGGCCGGATGGGATCCTCCATCGGGGCCGAGGTCCCCCAAGACGAGGTGAGCTCCCAGCCTGCCCCCGTCTCTTTATCGTCATCATCACAGCAGGCCTTCACTCCCACCCCCCTCCCTTTATTAATGTGTGTGTGTGTGTGTGTGTGTGTGTGTGTGTGTGTGTGTGTGTGTGTGTGTGTGTGTGTGTGTGTGTGTGTGTGTGTGTGTGTGTGTGTGTGTGTGTGCGTGCGCGCTCCAGCTGGACCGCATGGAGGTGAAGCTCCAGCAGAAGGTGGTGCAGCTGCAGGGCTTCCAGCAGAGGAAGATGCAGCTGGAGGAGAGTGTGCAGGGCTTACAACCCCAGCTGCGGGAGATGAGGAACACCCTGGAGAAATACTCCAAGAGCATGACGGTAGCTCGGCCCTCCTTCACGCATCGTTTGCTCTCTTCCCTCTCCTCCCCCTCGTTAGGTCGTTGCATATTGAATAGTTAACAATTATTTGCCGAATTCCCCCCTATTCACGGAGGTGAATCATTTTTTTTTGTATACATTACAACACTCCAAAAAATAAACAGGATAACAATTTTTGCCGGGATTTATTTGCTTTTATCAGCGTGACGAGCGTCACACGCGCAAAACAATATTCCGAGTTTGAGATGTCAATCGTGGGATACTGCCCGATATTCCGAGATAGCGAACCAATCGAATCGCGCCAGCTCAGGGGGTGCACGTGTAGCATGTACTAAACGTTGACTAGTGTGCACAGGCACAAACGGAACGGGTAGGGTATCCATCTGATGAACGCTGAGCTCCGTGTTTCGGTCGGACGTCCCTGTGGCCCGACGGCTGACGGCGTGCCCCTCCGGTTCCCTTGCAGAGTCTGGCGGAGCAGGAGGCCCACCTGAGAGCCCAGATCAAGGAGCTGGAGGCCAACGTGCTGGCTGCCGCCCCGGACAAAACGGTCCAGAAGCAGATGGAGAAGCGCCTGCAGGCCTTCAAGAAGGGTAGGTCCTCCCGGAGACGCCTCTCCCATCTGACCACCTCTATAGCACCACGTGGTGGGACCTGAAGTGGACTGACCTCCCGGTGTCCCCCTTCCAGACTTTGAGGCGGCGTCCAGCAAGGCGGGGAAGGTGGAGGCGGAGGTGAAGCGGCTCCACACCCTGATCGTGGACATCAGCAGCCACAAGCTGAAGGCCCAGCGGGACAAGATGGACAAGGTCAACAAGGAGCTGGACGACTGCTCCTCGGCCGTCACCAAGGCCCAGGTGGCCATCAAGACGGCAGCGCGGTGAGCAGACGCTCCTCCTCACTGTTCTACACGCTGCTCCACGGCCACGCCCGGTCCTCAACACTGACCACCTCCTCCTCTTCCTCTTCCTCTTCCTCCTCCTCCTCCTCCCCTTTCTCTTCTTCCTTTCTCTTCCTTTCTCCTTCCTCCTCCTCCTCCTCCTCTCTGACCCCAGCAACCTGAAGAAGTGTGAGGAGTCAGTGAGCCGGCTTGAGGAGGAGCAGGAGGAGAACAAGAAGACGGTGGAGGAGCTGACGGCGCTCCTCAGGAAGCTGGAAGAGGAGGCCAACGAGGTGATGAAGGCCTGCCAGGAGGCCGAGGTGAGTTCTGCACCACTCTAGTGGGGGGGGGGGGGGGTTAGTGTGGACCACAGTGGGGTTCTGGGTACTACAGCGTGTCCCCCGGTGTCCCAGGCGGCGCTGCCGGAGGTGCAGCAGCAGTACCAGGCGGTGGTGAACCAGATGAAGGGCCTGCAGAAGCAGGAGCACGCCCTGCAGGAGGAGTCGCTCAGCATCCGCCTCCGCATCGAGCAGATCGACGCCACCATCGCAGAGCAGGGCGGCAAGATCAGCCACTACCACAAAGAGGTGGGGCCTGCAGCACATCAGTTATCAGGGTTCTGATTTTGGCGTCAAATGATCCCAAATTCTTTTCATTAAATGTTTTACAGAAAGTGCAGAACAGCTGGATGCATATCTGTACATTGAGAGATTTGAACATTTTCTTCTTGACCAATGTATTTTTTTTGTATGCTCTTAGTTACAAAGTGTTCTTTGGGAGGGACATGCTGATTAAATGCATGTTTTCAAACACTAAAATAATCGTTAGAATAACCCATTTAGACCGGGACAGCATTACCGCATTTCTACCATTAAAACCGGGGGCGCTGTTGCGTCGTTCTACCTTTCAAACCGGGAAAGCGGATACGTCATTTTGTAGTCTTTGTAGTTTTTTTCCACCTATTTCCGGTCTCTTGGCCAATGAAATGCATCAGAATACGTGTGGAATGTCGAATGACCATGGGACTTTTCCAGACTTTTCAAGAACTTTGAAAACACGGCTCATCTTAAGGAGAGTGGGATGGGCGGACGCGCCTGTTGACCTCAGCGTCTCTGACTTCCTCCTCGTCGGTCGCTCTGCCTCAGGCCTCCAAGCTGGTTCTCCACGCCGTCGGCGACACGCCGGCCGAAGAGCTCCCCAAGCTCAGCGCCGGCGACCTGGAGGCCATCGGCGACCCCAGCGTCCTCACCAAGAAGAGGGCCCTGCTCGAGGCGCAGTGCGCCCAGATGAAGCCCAACCTGGGGGCCGTCGCCGAGTACAAGAAGAAGGTGCGTCGGTCTTCTTGAGCGAGGATCAACACGGCTGTGGGGACACCCCTCCGTGAGGTGCTGCGTGTTTAGAGACCGCCACTAAATCAACCAACCCCCACACACACACACACACACACAGGAGGAGCAGTACCTGCAGCGCGTGGCCCAGCTGGACCAGATCACCGGCGAGAGGGACGACTTCAGGCGCAGCTACGAGGGCCTGCGCAAACAGCGGCTCAACGAGTTCATGACGGGCTTCAACATCATCACCAACAAGCTGAAGGAGAACTACCAGATGCTGACCATGGGGGGCGACGCCGAGCTGGAGCTGGTGGACAGCCTGGACCCCTTCTCCGAGGGCATCATGTTCAGGTGGGACCCCCGGTCAGACCCCGCCCCTCGGTGCTTATGAAGACACTGCGCAGAGCGGAGGGGCCCTCTTAAAGGGGACCCAGTATAACACCGGGTGTCAGGGTGATTAGCCATTACCTCTTCTGACATCACACGTGAGCGTGTGCCGATGTGTGATGGATAGCCCCGCTTGCTACAGTCCACTGGGCAGGCTGGCAGAGTGACCTACCCAGGGTACATCTAGGTGGACACGCCCACCTGTGATGTCAGAGGAGGCCGCTTTTCAAAGCGGCTTGTAACGGCTGATCACACTCACACCTGGTGGTCTAATGCGTCACCTTTGAGCCAGAGCTGTACGGATCCAGCTGTCGCACTCCAGGGAGGCGAACAGCGCCTCACTGGCTCGATGTAGCTTGATCCGTGAGGCTCTGATTCTTAAACGTCGTCTGCGCTCTGACTCGTAGCGTGCGTCCGCCCAAGAAGAGCTGGAAGAAGATCTTCAACCTGTCCGGGGGGGAGAAGACGCTGAGCTCCCTGGCGCTGGTGTTCGCGCTGCACCACTTCAAACCCACGCCGCTGTACTTCTTGGACGAGATCGACGCTGCGCTCGACTTCAAGAACGTCTCCATCGTGGCCTGCTACATCTACGTGAGTACCCCGAGCTCACGGGGGGGCAGGGTCATGCTGGGGCCGGGCGGATATCCTCCAGGATCAATAACACACGGCCCGTCTATTGTTCCAAGAACTTAACAAAATGTGTTTGCAATTGTGTGAGTGTGAGTGTGAGCAACGCTGCAGCTGTTCTGCTCTTGTCAGCCCATCAGTTCGCCTCTATTGTGAATTGCAGGACTGGCCATCGGGCTATATTGGGAAACCACCTGCTTTTAGTTGCTAGTGTCGACCTTAGTACTAAACCTTCTTTTACTGCTGGAACCAAGTTGGTCTTTTGTTTCACAGCACTGTTGATTCATATCTGAGGTCAGTCCTGGGGCCTCTGCTGCTCCTCACTGAGGCTGACCGGGGTCAGTCCTGGGGCCTCTGCTGCTCCTCACTGAGGCTGACCGGGGTCAGTCCTGGGGCCTCTGCTGCTCCTCACTGAGGCTGACCGGGGTCAGTCCTGGGGCCTCTGCTGCTCCTCACTGGAGGCTGACCGGGGTCAGTCCTGGGGCCTCTGCTGCTCCTCACTGAGGCTGACCGGGGTCATTCCTGGGCCTCTGCTGCCTCCTCACTGAGAGGCTGACCGGGGTCAGTCCTGGGGCCTCTGCTGCTCCTCACTGAGGCTGACCGGGGTCAGTCCTGGGGCCTCTGCTGCTCCTCACTGAGGCTGACCGGGGTCAGTCCTGGGGCCTCTGCTGCTCCTCACTGAGGCTGACCGGGGTCAGTCCTGGGGCCTCTGCTGCTCCTCACTGAGGCTGACCGGGGTCAGTCCTGGGGCCTCTGCTGCTCCTCACTGAGGCTGACCGGGGTCAGTCCTGGGGTCTCAGCTGCTCCTCTCCCTCGCTAACCATTTCCCCCTGGCTGTGTCTCGTCTCCAGGAGCAAACCAAGAACGCCCAGTTCATCATCATCTCCTTGAGGAACAACATGTTCGAGATCGCCGACCGACTGATTGGCATCTACAAGACTCACAACACCACCAAGAACGTGGGCATCAACCCCAAAACCATTGTGTTCAAGGGCCACGGGGCCATCACCCTCTGAGGCCCCGGGCCTCTTTCTAAACCCCTTTCTAAACCATGTAAATAGAAGGTCCTCTCGTCTTTAATCAAGTCTTTCTACTGAACTCTTTATGTTCGACTCTGCTGCTTATGGCCAGCTGCATACTAACGGTATGCAGTTGGCTACTTTAATAAAAAACGATGTTAAACTCTGAACTGAATGTCTTTACTGATCAGACCGGACAAGGAAATGTACATACTGGCCAAGTACAGCTGGATGTGTATTGATCCTTCACGGGCGTAACAATCTATTGGCTTGCTGTTATGCATGCCGCCACAAACGGCTTCGTAGGTAAAGTATTTACTCGTCTTGTCTGGATGGATCTGAAGTCACCCGCCTAGTTCCTGTAGTCCAACCATACCAGGGTCATAATCCTTCACCCAGCGAAGCCCCCTTTAGCGGCCCGCGGGCCCGCGAGAGCCATATGTCCGGCCCGCGCTGACCAGCGCATTCAGGTTATCCAAAAAATAATAATAATTTTGCGCGGTCTGCTATATTTTGCCCTCAGCCCACACCGTCCACTTGACCGTTGACGTTACTGCGTGCATTCGTAATGATGTGCTTCGCGCGTTTTCAACTTCACTAGCGTCACCCTCCAGAAAGGTAACTAACTAAAACCTGTCTGTCTTCCTGCGTCTCTTAGAGAGGAAGGGAGAGACATATAGAGAGTGGACGTGAACACATTGATGTGGATGGATGGCACCAGACCCAATGCCCTGTTGAAGACACACTGTGCTGCTGCTATTTAAGTCCTCAGGGCTGCTGCACTGTATGCCTGTTTGTTTGCTGGACTTTTTGTGTGCCGATGTTCCAGGGGCATTTTAATAATTTAATGTTAGGTTATTGACAAATTGTTTCAAGAGAGCATTTTGTTAATGTGACTCCTTACTGAGGGTATATTCAACTACTACTTATAATTATATAGTAATTGTATAAAGGCTTTGACTTTTTATAGTGCGTGTCGCTCTAAGAGCAATTAATACTTAATAATAGGGAATTACGTTTGACAATGTAAGGGCCTGTTACTTTGTTTTATTTATATAAATAAATCAAACAGCTGCAATCATAATGCAGAAAAAAGTCACACAAAATATATACTCTGATACTCAGGCAAAATAAACAAACTACACGACTGAGTATATTTTGTGTATGACTTTTCTGTATTATGATTGCAGCTCTATTTGATTTATACAGTATAGGCTTGTTATATAACTATGTTTAGCCTGTAGTTATTTATTTACTATGCTTCAACTACTAGAACTAAGGGTGTTTTTATTTTACTGTTTTATAGAAAGTGAGACATTTAGTACAGTATTTAAATAAACAAGGCTGAACATTATATAGTCTGAAGCAAGCAATTCTCGTGGATGCACCATTCCTGGATGCTATTTAAACCTAATTGATCTAGCCCTCCTGCATTATCGCTAAAACTAATGATAATTAAAGCTAAATTTGCACATAAAAATGGCAATTAGAAAAATAAAACGACATTTGGGCCCTTGGCATGGCATGCTTGACCAAATTTGGCCCCGTCTGAAAAAATAATTGGGGAACCCTGCCATAACCTATTGCTATTGTGGAAAGTCAAATGGAAGTAGCAATTCTCTGGTACAAATAAACGTTTTATTAGGTTTTTAATCCACATACAAAATATGAACTGGAGTAATGGATTCCTGACGCCTCCTTATCCAAATGGTCCCGAAATCCCCACAATTAGTTTACTTCATTAAAGGCATTTTAGCTTGTATATGGGGATTAAGGCCCACGTGTGTAAATAAGGCAGTGCATGTAGAGGCCACTGGACAGGTAGGTAGCGCGAGGTGGCATCCTAGCGGTGATGGGTGCTTTGTTTCACATCTCACCAAACTGCCCCCAACCAGGGCAGAGCTGTAGTCCAAACTCACATTCTACATATCAAACGCTTTGCTTAACTTTCATAATTCTTTAATAGACTACGTATATAAAAAAATATAATTAATTGGATATGCATATATTTTTATAATATGTAATATATATATATATATATATATATATAAATGTATATATAAATGATATAATACATTTGTGCATTTTTTTAAATTTGTATATCAAATATAAATACAAAAAATGAAATATAGGTAAAATATATACCCTCAAAGAGGACTTCAGTATGTCAGGGTTTTAAACTATCAAACCACCTCCTTGAATCTTAAATTACACGTGATGTATTGTTACTGTGACATGTCGATGCATAAAAAAAAACATTTGAGCAATTCTCCAAAGTCCTTTTGAGTGAACTCGAGAGGCTCTCTTCAGCGCCCAGTGACACTACCACCACCGTGCAGTGAGGACAGAGGTTGAGGAGTCTCTCCATGAAGGAGGAGTCTCTCCATGAAGGAGGCCACCTACATGAAGAGATCTTCCACCGACTGCAGCAGGACCTCCATGATTCTCTGGATCTGCGTGTGCCCCTTGACGGCCACCTCCCCTACGGGCGTGGTCAGTCCACTACTCCAGTCTTCCCACAGGCACCTGCAGACACTCCAATAGGCTGCCAGTGACATCAGCAGCGCCAGCCCCACGGACAGACACAGGCGGACGGGTGAACACACCGAATCCCCTTGATCCAGACCCTCAGTACCCTGAGCCTGAGTACCTTCAGTACCCTGAGTACCTGAGTACCTCCAGTACCCTGAGGTACCTTCAGTACCTCCAGACCCTCAGTACCCTGAGTACCTCCAGTACCCTGAGTACCCTGAGTACCTTCAGTACCTCCAGTACCCTGGGTACCTTCAGTACCTCCAGTACCCTGAGTACCTCCAGTACCTCCAGTAACACCAGTAGCAGCTGGACCGGCCTCGGCCTCAACCACGGGCCCCTCCCCCTGAGGTCCGCAGCCCACCCTGGGTATGGGCGCCTCGCCCAGCTCCCCCAGGGCCACCAGGGCCCAGTGGTCCCGGAGGAAGTCCCCAGCACGGGGGGTGACGGAGGGGACCGGGGTGGGGGGGAGGGGGAGCGCCGTCAGCCTCTCCACTCTCTCTCGGAGCAGATGCACCTGCTCCAGGAACTCCAGCGGCCGGTCTTCCTCCTGGACCGACGCCCCCAGGGTCAAGAGGTCGCAGTGCTCCTCCTGAAATCATCCACACCTCAGTACAACCCGGTCACTTTGTCACCTTACTTCACCTGGGTAGTTTAACACTAGTGGCCCATAGAGTGACCCTCTGCGGTCGCGCTCTGCCCTGTCTCTGTTTAATGGCCGGTTCAGACTACACGATTCTCAGACATTCCCCCACGATTTAACATGTCACACTATACGATCACAGAGCCAGGAAATCGGGCGTTGTCGAGTCGGGAGACTGGCCACACTACAAGATTCGAGGGTGCGATGCTTTTTACTTTGTATCATTCACGTTTACAAGATATTTAGAAAATCAAAGGTTTAGAACTGACATAAATGTTTTTTCCTTTTTTTTTCATAAAAAGGTTCCTCACAGTAGTTGCGTTACGAGTGACGAGTGACACAAATATACTGCCGCATTTCAACCAAAGTTGTCTCCATTATGTTGTTTAATTTTCTCTCGTTTTCTTCATTAGCATTCTTCTTCTTGCTATTGATCGCATTCATTTATTGTAGTAGTTACTGTGTACTCAGCGTAGTGCAGTGAAGTCAGTTGGTAAACACTGAGCTCCAGCTGTTCGTAGGGTTCCCTCATGATGGCTACGTCATGCGATTCCCCCAAAAATTCTGACATGCCAAACTTTTCGTCGTGGGGCTTTCGAACGTCGCAGACGAAAACATCACAGATCGCAAGCATGTCACATTACAAGACCTCGTCTCGTCGCCGACCTGTCAAAATCGTGTACGATTCGCAAATTTGTCTGCGACGAAAGAATCGGGGCAAAATCGGGCTGAAATCGTGTAGTCTGAACCGGCCATTACGAAACGCGAAGCTGCCCCTGCATCTCTGCATGTTAGTTGCCGAGCCCCTCCTTCTCACGCTGTGATTAGCAACCCACACAGATTGAAAGTTAAAGAGTCCCAAGCTACATGCTACAATAACATTCAACATTACAATATGAAAAGCAAACTACACTATTTCAGTGTTTTAGTTCGTTTTAAGCCTAGCCCAAAATCTACTGCTGCCACTTAAGTTGACCTTGCAGCAGCAGATGACACTACCAGAGCTACGGAGACTAGCAAAGACACAACAGAAAAGTGTGTGTGTGTGTGTGTGTGTGTGTGTGTGTGTGTGTGTGTGTGTGTGTGTGTGTGTGTGTGTGTGTGTGTGTGTGTGTGTGTGTGTGTGTGTGTGTGTGTGTGTGTGTGTGTGTGTGTGTGTGTCCAGTCCTCCCATATTAATGTGTAAACCACATAACAAGTAGTCTACAGAAGACAATGTTTTAAGCCCACTGTACAGTATCTCCTTGTTACTTTGAGATGAGAACCACTGACCAGCCTTTCGGACTGGGTGTCAGGCTAGGGAATTTAAAAACAGGCATCCTTGGTTAGAGTGGAGGGGAAAAAAGTTAGGTAAATGTCAGCCAACATGCAGTTGGTATACACAATAGAAATTCATAAAGTTAATTACTATGCAAACGAGAGTTTAGCTAATTCATGGTCATTTTTAAGGTGCGGTAATTTCAGACTTTTGCACAATTCAATTACTGTATGGTGTGTTAGATAACAACAGTAAGAGCTAAAATTAGAGCAATTGAAAGAGTGAAACATTAGTCTCCTGTCATCTCCTTCTCATGCACTGGTTAGCCATGATTGTAAACAGTTCATTAAATTATTTTGAGTAGATTTTGACCTTGTTTAGCATGTGCTATTGCTACTATAGATATACAAAGGACAACTTGTCATTGTTGTGTTCTATTTGTTCATACTGTTATTAAAACTGATAAACCTATTCAGCTTTCCATGATTGTTGATAATCGTCATACTCTTAAATCAGCGGGTTGTAGACCCCTGTGTTGGTGAGTGGGGTGCGGAATCATCCCAGTATACCCACTACAATGAAACAGACTACACCACTCATTATAAATGTCAATGTTTGAACCGACTTTAAATCCCCGTCACCTTAAGAGAACCCTTCAATAAGAACAAGTGAGGCTGTATCCGCATATACTCGCTAACGGCTGATACTCAAGTTCAGGAATCGGTATCGGGAAGGGAAAAATACATGGGAACGTTTCTAGTGTCCCAGGGCCTACCGCCAGACTGCGGGCCGACAGGATCAGCGGGTGATAGGCCCGCGCCACGTCGGCGCTGGCCTCCTCCAGGGCCCCCAGACAGGCCTCCTTCTTCCTGCGCAGCGTGAGCTCCAGCTCCTGGAAGTACTGCTCCACGGCCAGGCGGTCGGCCCTCAGCAGAGCCTCACACCGGGCCTTCCCCTGGTCCAGCTGCTGCCCCAACTCGCACACCTGGAGGGGCAGCGACACGATAAGGTTAGAGCGGTCACCAACCGGAACGGTGACCTTAACCCCGGTACCCTGCACATAATGATACTATAATAATTAGAACCTTGGCTTTGTTAAGTATACCTGGCGTATTTTTATACAACCAATTAATTTATAAAGCACACAGAGAGGACTGCCATCCAATTTAGTTGTTTCCTGTGCAATGACCATAAATAATTCTCTTCTATTCTATATTATATTCATTGTGTGAACATGGTCTTTCTGCGTACAGCTTTAACTAAAACCACTCAGTGTTTAACCTGTTAAACTCTAGGGTCCCCATATTTGGGGACTCTCGATCACAAAAAAGGCATACAACACTCGGCTACAAGCACATATAAGTAATTTTTACACACACCAAACACAACCCAAACCACCAAGCATAATAATGATCAAATATCCAAATCTGAATAGCATCAAAAAGTCAACCCACTCGCCACATTTCCATTGTTACCGCACTGATACTTCATTGTACACAAATATCATCTCAAATGAAAGCTAAGACCATGACGAGTTCAACAGTACCAAGGTCATAGCCCTACGATAAAAACTCAGTGAACCAGCAGCCAAAGAATACAAAGGTATACAACCACTTATTTACAGCGACTAACATAAATTCTGTCTTACCTTTGCGATTTTTTGATGAAAAGTTGTACTTGAGAGCAAAAAACTCTGGTTTTAGTACGTCCAACATGTCTGCATTTGTTTACAAACAGTTTTAATGTGAACCTTACTTATTTTTAGTGTAAGATGGCTTCCTTTCATGAAGCATATAAATTCATTTAAAATGCATAACATTACGGCGCAGGTCGGGACCAAGGCCCGTCTCTCAGGGAAGACCCTGGGGTTTGAACCCACAACCCTTCGCTCTGCAACAAGTGCTGGCCCAGCCTCGATGAGAGGTGGACCCCAGGTCCTGACCCACTGAGGTCATAAAAGATCCCAGGGCACTTATCACAAAGAGTAGGGGTTTCCCCGGGGTCCTGGCCCGACCAGGCTCATTCATCTGCCCCCCTAATCACCCTCCTGTATAAGTGGCTGACTCATTACTTCCCTCACCCTCCACCTCAAGCTGGTGTGTGGTGAGCGTTCTGGCGCCGATTAGCTGCCGTGCATCAGCCCAGTGGGGGCTACACACCGGCGGTGGTTAGTGAGGTCCCCCCGCTTCATTAAAGTGCTTTGAGTTAAAAAAAAAAAGTGCTATATAAATTCAATGAATTGTAAATAATGAATTAATTAGAGGAGGCGAGCCGGGCCCACCTGAGCAAGGCGCTGCTCCGACAGGGCGGCCAGCAGCTGGGCGAGCGTCTGGCGCTCCCGGAGGAAGGCGGCCTGCAGGTCGTCGATGGCGTGGCCCTGGTGCCGGCCCACCGTCAGACACAGGCCGCAGACCGGCCGGCGGTCCTGGACGCAGTACACGTTGAGGGGCTGCCGCGGGTGCTCCAGGCAGCAGGAGGGTGGGGGGTGCCGCTCCTTCTGGTACTGAAGCGAGACGAGGGGGGGGGGGGCGACAGAGAGGTGAGCACACACCAGCAGCGGCGACGAGACCCCCACGGCCAGGAGTAGAGACGTCCCGATACCGATTCCTGAACTTGAGTATCGGCCGATAATGAGTATTGATACAGCGTCTAGTATTGTAACTAATAACAGCACTTGTTCTTACTGAAGGGTTCGGTCAAGTGCGATATATAGTCGGTTCACTAACTGTCTACAACATTTCTTTCAGAACTAGAACAATTACATTTTATAATTATTAAGGCTGAGAAAAGATTAAAAGTTTTAAACGCAGATTATTGGATCAATCACACTTTTGAAATTATATTTGAAATCCGCTCCAATTGAAGTTAAATGAGGTTATCAAGTGGGATGACACATTATCATTCATAAGGAAAAAAAACTAGACAAACTGATCTTGAGGGAGTTTTATTGACTCACTCAGTGTGGGTTGAATATGAAACTTACGGAACACCACAGATTTCAGAATTGTAAACAGACTCCCAGACAGCAAGCCAACATTGCATAAATATTGATTTTCCATCTGAATCATCATCATGGTTGATATTGAAATTTCAATGCAAAATAAATGTTGGATCACCATTACCATTACGGAACATTTAAACAAAACTACTACGTCTGTGTGAATCTCAAAACAGAGAAACAAGAGCAAATGATTCACTGGGGTATTGTGGTTATTTAAAATTCAAAAAAATAAAATAAGTAGCCTAAGGGCGTGTTCACATCCAGTGTTTTTTTCTTTTTCTTTTTTCAACGCTGGGAGAGGCGTTTAAAAAAACGGCCGTGACTTTTTCCAGAAACGCTCTGCTCCATAAGAATATAATGTAAAACAAGCGCTGGCAGATTTGAAAAAACGCTAGATGTAAACACGGCTTAACTTATTAAAATAAATAAAGACACTAATCCCCCATCCCCTCTGCCACTCGCGCCCCCCGACACCTTTTATCAGCTGAGGGCGTTTCCATGAGTCTCATTATTAAAACATGTTCTACTTGTTGATTGGCTCACGTTGTTATGGCAATGAAAACGTCCCAACCCTCAGCTGATAAAATAATGCCAGCGGTTTTTTTCAACTGAAAATTAGCCCCCATGTCAAACTTTTTCTGACCCTCTTCATGCTACGCAGTAGGGGAGACAGGGGATAGTTGTAACACGGGGTGAGTTGTAACCATTTCCACCAATCAGGGATCAGATGTGAGCCATGTGACCGTTTCAGTCCCCTCCTCCTTCACGACCACTCATGGAAATGGTCCACTAGTTGGCGCCATTTTTCAGGAGTTACGAGAGAAATCCAAATTTTAAGGTAAAGTAACTTTTTTTTTATTTTAATGTTTGTTTTCTAGTACTTCTACCGTTATAGATAAAGTCTGTATGAGTCATATCAGGTCAAACTATAGTTTCTCTAGTAAAGAATGGTGCATCTCTCCCTTGCTAATGTCAAAGCACCATGCCAATACAGCTAGTTTAGTAGTGGATGGACAGGGTAGGTGTAACACATGTTCTGAAAGTGTTACCACCATCCCCTTACATCCAAAGCTGTTCACCAGAGAAGATGTTGTAGATGTTCTAAAAAAACAACTGGTGTTCAGCTCTCTCTATCAATACACAAAGTATAAACGTTATGGTTTTTATATTTTGCTCATAACATTCATATCTTTATTCTCTATGTGAAGAATGGATTGCATGTTATACGATTCTATTTGTTCTGTATACCTACAGTAACTGAATGTAGCCTACCATTTTTCATGTATAGGCATATAGATGTGTGCAGCATCACACACACACACACACACACACACACACACACACACACACACACACACACACACACACACACACACACACACACACACACACACACACACACACACACACACACACACACACACACACACACACACACACACACACGTCTTCATTTACAATCCAGTTCAAGAATATTTTGTTTGGTGAATCTAATTTGAAACCCTGTTTATGCTTATCATTAAATCAGCATATCAAATAGGATCCCATTGTTTTTTTTGCATTTTGTTTTGCACCTGTTGCAACCCAGTAGGTGTTACAAACCTACCCCGTTGCTATCTGGGCTGTCACTTACTGCAAGTGGAATTGAATGTAAAGTAAGTGGAACTCAAGACAAAAAATTTTTTTGATATCAATGTTGACATTCTGTGGGCAAAACCTTTCAAAATCAAAGTGAAAAAAAGAGAACGTGAGTTGCCGCGTAGTTAACGCGTTAACTTGCCCAGACTTACTAATTATAATACATTTGTATTTTTCTAGCTTAGTGTGCGCATCCACGGTTTTTCGACTTGGTAGCTCGAACCGAGTAGGTCGGAGATGATGCGTTTCCCATTCCTGATGCGTTTGTGATGTTCTCTCTGCGCAGTAAATGAGTCACGAGATGGTATCGGATCGGTGCATAGTGCCTACTCGCCGATACCCGACACTCAATTTTAAGCAGTAGCCTATCAGAGGAATTTCCGTTACTGTTACCGCTATCGGAACAACTCTACCCAAGAGCCCCAGGAGTTGGGAAGAGGCGTGTTTCCTCCTACTTTCTCCACGATGGCTCGGAGGCAGACGTTGACGGGCAAGGCCTCCACCCCGGGGGGCGCCAGCTCCACCAGGCTGCGGCAGTTCGGGCACTTCAGGGGGCGGGGCCGCCACACGGAGTGGTTGCCGGAGGCCAGCAGCACGCGGTCCAGGCAGGCCTTGCAGAAGGTGTGGGAACAGGGAAGAACCCGGGGGTCACAGAACAGGGAGTAGCACACGGGGCAGGTGAGGTCCTCCTCTAGGTCCTCCATGGCGGCTGTGTGGAGCCGGCCTACAGAGGAAGATGCAAACAGGAGCGTCATCTGCAGACTCCAACGCACTCCCTTCATTTAAACAGGCCCACCCTTTTAAGATTGATTCACCAAATACGGTAACCCTACCCTATTTTTTTTTCTTTATTATTATCCCTCCCACGCCATTCTTTGCCTTCTGGATCTCGAAATGTTTGTTTCCCCCTGGTTGAACCGTTGCTATAGCGTGGTGTGTCTGAATGTTGACGCAATATGACCTTCGAGTAGACACACACACACGCACACACTTTAAATGTGAATAAAGCTTTTGTTATTAGTTAAGACAACTTTCTTAACTGGCTGTTCGTCTGGAGTGATTAGATATGTTCCCGAATCACTAACTTGTTCTTTGGGTCAGTGGGAGTTCAAAGGAAATGAAATTAATTCAGGCTGGACTTTGAAGCTGCTGTGGGCTCCTGCTCCAGTTACACACAACTCAACAACACAACACTGGTCTCTACCTCCAACACACACACACACACACACACACACACACACACACACACACACACACACACACACACACACACACACACACACACACACACACACACACACACACACTTTAACCATCCGCCTGGCAGCCATATCGGACCCCATGTCAGACAGAGACCGTCTCGGACCCCAACAGGCTCCGCCAGTGCCCGTGACCCGCCCCATACCATCGCCACACGTAAGACTTAACACGGCGTGTTCTTGCAGGGTCGGTTGTCATATTAGACTGTTCTACTGCACGAAACACTGTACATCCGCGACGACAGCTTTCCAAAGTGTAGGTAAGTAAACATTAAACCAGTGTTGGAACTTCAACTTTGAATCTCCAGCACAGAGGGGACCACCACACACACAGCGGACCACCTAACCCAGCCCACCCCGGACCCGTCCGAGACCACCCCCGACCCAGCCAACCGCGGATCAAGTGTCGCCGCAGGTCAGACCGTGTCGGTAACAGGTCAAAACAAAGATCGTCGCCATTACAACGACCCCCAGACGCATATAAAAAGGTAGAATTGGTTTGACAACTGAACCCTGCTGAAGTCGTCACTCGGGTGGCGGATGGCGGCTACTCACCGACGAGCTGTCTGAAGCAGGCCGTCTTCCTGCCCGAGCTTTCGCTTCGATCTGTCGATCCGCTTGCAGAGCGCATGCGTGTAAACTGACCAATCATATTCGAGACCCGTCAGGTTTAAAAAAATTTTTTTTCCATACCTTTTGGTTTTGATTAACTCCACTCAGGAATACGGGGTCTATGCACAACTTCTTTAAACAGTTCCAAGCATCTAAAAACTGCGTGATCCACAGTCATAATATAACGTTAACTTCCTGTTAACTCTACAATGTAAGGAAGCACATTTATACACGACTATTTTGTAATAAATTAAATTACACACACACACTCACACACGGTTGAGTTTGGGTTTCACTATTTATTTTCTCTTAGACAACCTATCACGTAGCAGCCCATCTCCCGACAAATCGAGCCCCATCTTTTTTTCTACCATGTCATAAATTTAGATTTGAAACCACATTTTTTTTTGCCAACAAGGAATGCTGCAAAAAAAGACCCTAGGTTCAACAGAAGTTTATGACCACAAGGTTTACCTTTTCACTACAGTGTTTCTCAACACAAATAAGATGGGGAGGTTCGCTTTACCCCTAAGGTATAGAAGAGGGGGCTGGGGGGGGGGGGGGGGGGGGGAGATCGCAAGGTAACTTTCAATGGGTCTTTTTTTTTTTTAAAAGAGAGAAACGAAGGATAGCTCCATTTTGACACACGGGGCACCTTTAACCCTTGAGCAAACGGGGGGGGGCTGCACCCCCTTTTACTTGATCTGATAGAAGCAGATTCCATATCACCGCTTCTGGAAAACAAAAACATTGTCAATCTTTTTTTTTCCTCTATGTCTCCCTAAAAACGCACGGACAGAGTGGACCGTGGGGGGCTCTGGATCGCCGGCGGGAGAACCTGTGGAACCATCACATCGACCCACAGACATTACTTTGCAGAGTGTGTGCAAAACGGGGGAGCTTCTGTTGAGTAGGGAGCCGGGGGGGGGGGGGGGGCATGTAACGTTTCAACAGCACAGTTTGACTTAAAAATCAAAATTACAATGTGTACACAGCCTAAGGAAACTAAAAGACCCTAAAAAAAACAACTGTGCTATAGTTAGGTACATGCAAAAAAAAAGAGGTTATGAATCACAAAACCTACATAAAATGGCCATTAGTTGTAATGTCCGGGGGGGGGGGGGGGAGCTATGGCAACAGGACCAAGCAGGGGCAGAGGGAGGGGGGGGGGGGGGCTGCCGGGATTGAAAGAACGAAATGACAGAAGGGACCTCAAGGGGGCCGGTTAGAGCCGCCCGGTTGAATGTGATGCATCCTCACAGCAGGGGGGCCGTGGTGTCAGTGGGTTAGCGATGTGGTGGGGGGAGGCTGGGGGGAGTGACGGGACGGGGGACGGGGGTCCCTCACCGGTCACCGTTACACAAGCAATGAAACTAAAAGCTGAAAATAAAAAGAATAAATCACATAATAAAAAGGAACACACTGGAGGCCAAATGAAAGCCCAAACGCCACCAGGCGCGTCGTAGCACAACGCCGCGGCGCCCCACACCGGCCCGTAGCATCGTCCAGTGTTAATTAATACTAACTCAATAAATCAAACAAAAAATATCTGTGTGATGACTTTTTTGTTGTGTTTTTCTTTATATATATCCGCAGCCCTTCCGTCCGCGATGTGTCGACCTCCGCCTCGAGCAAAAGGCAACTCTTCTCTCGTGACAATCCTCTTCTTGGTTTTTGTTTCTCTTCAGTTGTTTGATTAGTATCTGCATTCACCCCCCCCCCCCCCTCCACACACACACACACACACACACACACACACACCTTTCTCTCGCTCTCAGCATGGGCTCCCATCATGTCACACACGCACACACGCCACGCACGCACGCACACACGTCCATTCTCTTGCAGCACTGCTGGACTCGCGGCCCCACCCACCCGGGGGGGGTTGGGGGGGCGGGGGGGCCCCCTCTTGTTGGAGAAGATGAACCTGGCTCCAAGCACTGAGTCCAGA
Source organism: Melanogrammus aeglefinus (assembly GCA_900291075.1). Classification (NCBI taxonomy): domain Eukaryota; kingdom Metazoa; phylum Chordata; class Actinopteri; order Gadiformes; family Gadidae; genus Melanogrammus; species Melanogrammus aeglefinus. The sequence goes on along the minus strand of OLKM01001257.1, from coordinate 25,958 downwards.
CATTCAGACACAATGGGTCCATTCACACACATGTCCGATAGCGTGGCCGATTGGGGGTGGGGGGGGGGGGGGGCGCCCCGACTGGTCGGAGGACCGCAGAAACTGCGCTATGGTTCATCTCGGTTCATAATTACCGCCTTTTTTTTTGTGGTCGTCGTGGTCGATTCCCGCCGTTTATCTGCGCGTCGGGATCTCTTGATTCTGATTTTGTGTCCTGGGTTCCCCGGGCGGAACGCGCCCCCGCTCGTGGTTTTTGTTCTGGTTTGAAGTTTTGAGTTTCCCGGTTGGGTTTTGTGTGGTGGTCGCCGACGGCCGCCGGTCATGCGGCGGCCGTCGTGGTCGACGCGTGTCCCGCCACGCGCCTCGATGGAGATGTTTTTTTTTTTGCAACATGTAGCCACTCATTCTCATTCGCACCCACTCGCCGACTCGGCCCGCGGCCCCGCCACTCTGGACGCCAAATGAAACCCGCACGTTCTTCCTCCTTCGGATAAAGATGCCATGGACCCCGCGAGCCAAGCACAATGGATCTAATTCTTTCACACTCTCGCACTCTTTCTCGCTCTTTCTCTCTAAATTTTTTTTTATGTTGAACAGAGTGCTGCGTCGCAAACAAAGCTCCAGAGTACCCCGGAGAAAGCCCTCTAGAACTGGAACCCCTCTGCGGGCACGTTGGTGGAGGAGTTGAAGCCGTAGGTGCCCCCTTGGATGGCCTCCGGGACCAGCGCGTTGTCCTCGTCGATCTGGAACCACAACCACGGCACAGCGTTAGGGCTCCAGCAACCCTCTTTTAAATCATACTTCCAATTTATGGCCAATGGTCTATTATTAAAAAAAAATATGTTCATTTATTTTATTCTTGTAACGAGTAAAAGCATCATGGCAGCGCGCACTGAAAAAAGTTTGTGTTTAGAGGTTTCCCTAAAGTCTGTGGAAACCTAATTTTGCTTTGTTAATCTTCAAATAAAATAGTAACAAAAAATCTATTTTTATTTATTCAGGCCCAATGGTCGGGCCCCGAGTTAGAGCCGGGTCACCTGTCTGCTGACCAAGGGCCAGTCCACCCACTAAACCAACACTCTCCATTTAAACCCTCAAAGACCACCTCGTCAACATCGCCTTCACCACATCACCTCCCTTCCTCCATAAACTATTCATAGTTCTACCTATTTCAGTTTTTTAGCTACCTATCTCTCACACACACACACACACACACACACACACACACACACACTCTTACTAAATGATTTTATTTTGTGTTCACTCTGTAAAACGTCTTGGGAGTATTAAGAAAAGCGCTACACAGGTTAAACGTATTATTGTTATTATTACTACAGGGGTTCTTCACTGGGAGGTTCACTGAATGATCCCCCGACAATCTAACCCAGGAAGGACACAGGACGGAGTGACCAGGAGATGAACCGCGCAGCCACCTGCCCGTGTTTACTGAGGAGACCCCGCCCTCGTGACGCAGGCCCAACGGTCACTCACATCATCAGAAGAGAAGAACTGGTCGATGATTTCGTAGGCCAGCTTGTAGATGTCTTCATTTTCATGGTTCTGCAGCTGCTCCACCTTCTCCAAACCTTGGGAAGCAAGCGGGTCACAATCACGTCATGATTAGTCCTTGAGTATACGCTACACACGAACATCCCAGGACGGGACGCTATCTCACGATATTGGGCAATATCCCATGATGGAGACCTCAAACTCAGGATACTGTTTATCGCAAAATGTCAAGTCGTCACGCTAATAAAAACAAATAAATCCCGGCAATAAATATCTTGTTTATTTGTGTTAACGTGTAGTATATACGCACTATAACAATTATTCGCCTCAGGCTCTGTGAATAGTGTTGAACAGCCCCCTCGGGGCTATTCAACACTATTCACAGAGCCTGAGGCGAATAATTGTTACAAATAATTTGTTAAATAAAAAATCACTGTGATACAGAAGCCGTAACATGTCGTTGGTGACCGGTTTGTCACCAAGGACATGTTAAGCGTCACCTCACGGTGATACAGAGCGGCCGTAACATGTCGTTGGTGCCCGGTTTGTTGGCGGTGATGGGAGGGGCCTCACTGACCTCCACACTCCTCGATGAGGTTGGCGATGGTCTCCGCCTCGTCGTCGGCCATCTTGAGGATGTTGCTGAGGCCGTCCAGCACCACCTGCACCACCTGGGCGTCCTTCACCGTCAGCAGGTTGCAGAACGGCGGGATCACCTGCTTCTCGATCAGGTGGGCCACCTGGCGGGAGCAGGGGGCAGGTGAGACCGGACCGCTCGGTAACAGAGAGACCGACTGCTCGGTAACAAGAAGAGACCGGACCGCTCGGTACAGGAGAGACCGGACCGCTCGGTACAGGAGAGACCGGACCAATCGGTAACAGAGAGACCGACCGCTCGGTACAGGAGTAGGGCTGGGCCATTAATGGATTTTAATCGTAATCAGAATTTTGGGTTTAGGACAAAAAAAAAAAAAGAAATCGAGTAAGTCGAGAGTACCAATAAGTGGCAAATCACATTTATTGATCATCTTAAAGTGAGGCACGCAGCAGAGTGGGAGATGCGTGTTATTTATTTTGCTTTTGTTGATCATTATTATTCTTCAAATAAAATCCAAACTAAAAATATATATCTATTTTAGCCTGACAAGCCAGACTATATCATTAAAAGATAGACTGGCATGCTAGAAAGTCAGAAGCGAGCAACAGACAGTGCGCAGGCAAGATGATATGCGGTATAGAGTGACGTAGCAATAGGAGATGCTAGTGATGTTGCTTTTGTTGAATCATTATTATTCTTCAAATAAAATCCAAACTAAAAATATATATCTATTTTAGCCTGACAAGCCAGACTATATCATTAAAATGTATAGTCTGGCAACGACCGGTAGACCTCGGCTCAATCCAGGGGGCGGGATGAAACTGCCTCTGCACGCAATAGGGTAACGCTACGACCAATCAGAGCAAAGAGCAGGATGACGTAGTCAGAGCGACGGAAATACATCCATGGTAGGTGAGCTGGATTCGCCAATTCAAACGATTCCTTTGCCAAAGAAGCCATCTTGTCATGTTTTTCACCGTCGCAAGTATGTCGTCATCGCATTAAGCCCGCCCAACGATTCAATAAACAGATGGAGCGCTGTGATTGGTGAACACAATCGGCGTTCGAGACTCAACAAGTTCCTATGGCTCGTTTCTAGACCCACCTACGGAGAAAATATTTTTGCTGCCGCTAGGGGGCGTCTAGATTTCTAGGCTATATCTATTTACCATTTGTATAGCAAAAAAAAATCTTTTTTTTTTTAAATGTATAAAAATCTGATTTTATTTTTGGGCCCAATAGCCGGGCCCTGCAGGAGAGGCCAGAGCCCCAGGAACCCTCTCAGTACGAGTTCCCTCAGCGTCTCCTCAAACCAATGATCTCCACCACCCCAACGGAGGGGTCAAGCTGAGCGCTCACCTGGTCTTTCCTTCCACTGATGGTGAGGTTGCTGATGGCCCAGGCAGCCTCTTTCTGGGTGCCGAAGTCCCCCTGTGGACCAACAGAGTGGTTAAAGCCAGGGAGACCAGCGCTGGGCAATTCATCAAAGTTAGATGGTGACTTCGATTTATAGGTCAAAAGATGTTCAAACTAATATAATCAAGTTGACGCCATTAATATTATCAATTTTTTTGGTATATTTATTTGATTCAGTAAATGTTTTATAGAAAAGTTCATCACGAACAGCTTGATAACTGTTTGGAGATCATTTAAGATTTGAACATTTTCTAATTCAACATTTGGTTTTTTGGAGAGAAATACTGAATGAATGCATCGTGTTTTAAAATAATCGTGATTTCCACATTGACCATAATAATCCGGACCTAAGCGGTCGGTAGAGCTGGGGCCTCACCTTGTCCAGCAGGTGAATGATCATGGCCACCAGCTTGGCGTCGATGACCGCCTGCACCTGCTGCTGGTTTCCCGCCGTGATGTTTGACAGGAACCACACCGCCTCCTACAGGACGGGAGGGACAGCACAGCGCCGGCGTCACCACAGGGCCTTCCCACTGCGCTCCGCCTTCCGGCGTTCCCAGTCCGGATCAGAGCCCGCCCCGCGGCCGCTCGGGAGCGGTCGCCGGGCGGTGCGGTAGGAGGGGCCGCTCCGGGCGGGCCGGGGGCCAAACGAGGCTCTAATCACCGGCCGGGCCCCTGGGGGGCCTCTGAGCGGGGCGGGCCCGGCCTCAGATGCACTTCTTTTTCCGCAGCGACCCGTTGGCCTGCAGAGCCCCCGCACCCCCCCGGAGTCTCACGCACACGGACACACTCACACGTCTACTCTGCCCCCCGTCCCGTCTGCTACACACCGCTGGTCCTCTTCACCGTCCCACGGCGGGCCGGCCCCCCTAGCTCTGACCTTAACCCCCCCTCCCCGTGTTCTAAGACAGTCACACCAGCGGCCCCCCCTCGTTTCATCACTCCGGACGCGACCCCCCCCATGTGTGTGTGTGTGTGTGTGTGTGTGTGTGTGTGTGTGTGTGTGTGTGGGGGTACCTTGTTGATCTTCTCCTTGGGGTGCGTCAGCAGGGAGGGGAAGTGGCTCAGGGCGTCGCAGTTCAGGACCACCTGGGTCTGCTCGTCTGTTCCCGTCACGATGTTCCCCACGGCCCGCAGCGCCGCCGTCTGGGGAGGAGTCAGAGGGGGGCGGAGTCAGTGGGGGAGGGCGGAGACAGTGGGGGGGGGGGGAGTCAGTGGGGGGAGGAGTCAGTGGGGAGAGGAGTCAGTGGGGAGAGGAGTCAGTGGGGGAGAGGAGTCAGTGGGGGAGGGAGGAGTCAGTGGGGGGGAGGGCGGAGTCAGTGGGGGAGAGGAGTCAGTGGGGGAGAGGAGTCAGTGGGGGGGGAGGAGTCAGTGCCAGTCATTTGCCATTTCAAGACAAATAGAAGAACCCAATTTTCGTTAGCCTCTGACCCACGCTGCATTAAGTATAAAGTGTTGCCAGATTGGGCCGTATTTCCCACCCAATCTGGCAACACTGTCAGCATAGCACGTTGGGCTCCATGTTGTTGTGTCGTGTTTAGCGTCAGGGACCTTCTCTGGACCACAGGGGTCAAGTCCCCCCTCAGACAGGACTTCAGGAAATATTGTACGTCTAAAAGTACATCGACTCCATAACACTCTGGGTGTTCTAATCAGCCAAAAGGCTTGGTCTTTCTTCCCCTGAAGAGGCAGGGTGATCTCCAGGGGCGTCCTCCGTACCTGAACTTTGACCTCTTGGTGGCTGAGCAGGGGCACCAGGTGGGGCACGATGCCGGAGTCAATGACCATCTGGATCTGCTCGTTGCCGGCGTCCGTCAGGTAGGACAGGGCCCACACCGTGTCCACCAGGATCTGAGGGGGAGAGGAGGCGTCAGCGGCTTCAGGGGTACGGCGATGGCCGACCTCAAGGAGTACATAACGCCCCGCTGTAAGAGGAGGGGGTACTCACGCTGACATCGGTGTGGTGGATCAGCACGCACAGCGCCGGGAGGATCTGAGGAGGACGAAGACAAATGGAAGGGCGTCAAGGAACGGCGCGCACTCAACAAACCTCCATCCATCCATCCAGCCATAAGGTCACAGAGCTGCTGGCGGATGCTTAATCCTGCTCAGCAATCATACTCAACTGACCGAAACGGACATTTGATTATCCAGTGGGGCTGAACCCAAACATAAAAAAAGGGTTTGCGGTAGTCTGTGTGAAGCAGAGACAAAGTGCAGCGGACCACATGAACGTTGAACGGTTTTATGAGATACAATCCCAGCAGCTGTGGAGGAGGAGCACGCCTCCACTTCCTGCTGCCCTACTGCTTGGAGCCCCCTCACTGGACTAGCAGCGGACTAGCGCTTGAAGGACCACACGTTGACCAACAGATCCACCATCCCCTTGGGAGCCAATATTCGGAAGAAATGTTCCCGGCTCCTTCTAGCTGAGGGACGAAGTGAACTCGCCCTGCGTGACCCCGCCATCGGAGTGTGAATGAATGGGTGAATGTAAGGCAATTCAAGTAAAGCACTTCCAGCAGCCACTGGTTGGAAAAGCGCTGAATAAAAGCAGTCAGTATAACTTAAAACAGTCCATTTAACTTATTATACAGCCTTACCACCATGGACACGCCTGCTCTCGTCTGATCTCGGAAGCTAAGCATGGTCGGGCCTGGGGAGTACTTGGATGGGAGACCGCCTGGGAATACCGGGTGCTGCAAGTGTTGTCGGGTGGTGTGGCCAATAGGTGGCACTCTTCCCTCTGGCCCCTTCACAGTGCAGTGACGGGGACACTTTGCTGTGGAAGGCGCCATAAACCCCAGGTCCTGACTCACCGAGGTCATAAAAGATCCCAGGGCACTTATCACAAAGAGTAGGGGTTTCCCCGGTGCCCTGGCCCGACCAGGCTCATTCATCCGCCCTCTAATCACCCTCCTGTATAAGTGGCTGACTCATTACTTCCCCCACCCTCCACCTCAAGCTGGTGTGTGGTGAGCGTTCTGGCGCAGATCAACTGCCGTGCATCACCCCAGTGGGGGCTACACACCGGCGGTGGTGAGTGAGGTCGCCCCCCCTTCACTGTAAAGCGTCTTTGAGTGTCTAGATAAGCGCTATATAAACTCAATCCATTATTATTATTATCATAAATATAACCACATGTTCCTAGGGGGAGGAAGCCAGTGCAGACACACCAGCCTCATCACTAGTGGGGGGTGGGGGGTTCGCTGATCAACACACTGACCTCCTGGATGGTTTCCATGGGAGGCGGCGGGTCCTTGTGGCGGCAGAGGTTCACCATGACCCAGGTGACGTTGCGGAGGAAGGTGATGGGGATGGAGGGGCTGATGAAGGAGAGGAGGGGCTTGACCACGCCCAGGCTGATCACGTAGTCTCTGCACTGCGGCCCGTCACCTGAAAGGACACGTCTACAGTTAGCACACATCCAAAGGGGCCTTACAATTCTCCGAAGGGGAAACAACAATATACATCGCTGTCGGTACAGTAAGGACGTTCATAGAACCAAGTGCCAAGCACTAACCATCACTAGGTTAACCCACTCCCCGTATCCAACAAAGACAGCTAGGATAAGATGCTACACAATGCTGAGCACTGTTTTTAAGTGCCAGGATACAATAAGCGTGTAAAAGGGGTGTGGGGGGGGTAAGAGGGGAGGCTAGGTGGGCTAGGAGTCTAGGTGAACTCTGAACAAGCGAGTCTTGACACACGCCGTCAACTCTAGCGTATTTAAAGAAATACGTGGAATGCCTCCCTCTACACAATCTGAGAGGCAAGTCAGCGGGAGGGAAAAGATGGCGCCATCGTCTAAAATGCGTTTTGCGAAAGCTTAACCAAGGTACTTTCGGCGACAGTAACCGGCGCTCCAAAGGCGGCCCCAGATCACTCACCTATGATGTTTCCCAGGGCCCAGACGGCCTGCTCGCACACGTTCTGGTGGGTGGAGTGGAGCAGCCTCAGGAACAGGGGCACAGCGTCTACAGGTGAAAGCAAACCGGTCACACACGGCCCCCGCCACCAGCCCCCGGATCACCACGACCACGGCCGGATGTGAAACCCTCACACATCCTGAGCACGGCTCCGTCGCTCACATCCGCCCGCCTCCCGCGCTCGACAGACAATCGACGGGGGAGCGCATGTCATACTTCATATTCATACTGAAGGTTTTTATCCTTTGTATTCAAGAGTGAGTGAGACCGGAAGATTGTGGGAGAGGGGGGATCGCTGCGGTAAAGGCTGGGCCTTAATGGTACCCACTCGACCCCGCCACGCGCACGTCATCCTGGTCAAACACCAACAGGTGTATACTCACTGGACTGGACCACGGCCTGGGTCTGCTCGGAGGTCCCTGATGCGATGTTGGTCAGGGCCCAGGCAGCCTCGAACTGGAGAGAGGGGCTGGGGAGAGGAGGGAGGTGTGAGCAAGACGCCACCCACTGGGGGAGGCGGCCCACACAGCCAGCAGGGACGCCGACGAGGCATTCATATTCTGCGGTCGCTCAAACGGGAAAATAGAACCCATTTGCAAAGCCGTGCCGCACCCTGCTAAGACACGGAGGCCGGGCTAAACCCCCACAAGCACAAGAGGAGAACAACAACTCTGAAGCCAAGATGAGCTCCGCGCGCTGAGGAGGAACCCGCTCTCCGCCCGTGACTGATCCCCCCCCCCCCCCCCGCGAGGAGGCCGTTCATCAGCCTGCTTGGTTCTCTGTGCGTCCTTACAGTCAGCAGACAATTTTGTCCAAAGCGACATACAATAAGTACATTTGTCAGAAGAAGTGAAACAACTATATATCTCTGTCTGTTCAGTAAGGATGTTAATAGAACCAAGTGCCAGGCACTAACAATTGCTCGGTTTACCCATTCCCCGTATACAACAAAGATGGCCAGAATAAGATGCTCCACAACAAAGTATGACATTCAATAAAGGTGTAATCTATTTGTATGGTACGCGCTGGTCGTAAGTCTCCCAGCTGTCTTGTGGCATTTCATGGAGGATCGCCCCCCCCAGACAGTCCCAGTCGCTATTCCGAAAGTAGAGCCAGTTCAGCGAGGCCGACTGGACGACTCGATAACAAATATTGCTGCGCCTGTAAAGAGATTTATTTTCTTTTGCATTTGTACCACGGTGGTCATTTTAATATCGATTCTAAATGCTTTTATACACTTGATTACGTTGCTACTTTATTCAGATGACCAATTTATGCATGGCACGGTCGGGCTGTGCGTGCAATGAAATTCATAAGTTGTGCCGTGTGTTTTCGAGCTGGTTTGCTAAAGAGGCTAATGGAGCTAACAATAAACGACGACTTGCCAAGTGCTGCAAGACAGGAAATTACGCCACGTTGTCGCTAGAGCAGGCCGGACACTCCGGCGTACCATAGAAACGGACGCCACCTTAAGTGTGTAGGAGGGGTGGCTGTGCAGAGTCTAGGTGACCTCTGAACCCGTGAGTCCTTACTTGTCATCTCTGTCCAGACAGTGCACGAGGATTGGCAGGATCCCGGACTTGATGAGGTCATCTATGGGGGGGTTCCGGTCACTGGATAACAACTTCCTGGAGAGACAAAGGGGGGGGGGGGGGGTCTGTCAGGGGCTGTTGACCAGAAACATGCAGTATTTGTTCGAGAGGGGCAATACCTAAAATACGTAATGGGCCACCACAGAGAATGGGCCGACAAAAAAAAGGAAAGGATTGAACGCTCCTGACGGATTTCATGAAATTCCGTGAAATCCCTCAAGCTGACTTTCAAGAGATTCATGTTCAGTATTCATTTTCAACTTGTGACCGATTGAAACACAGTGTGATTATAAGTTTTGAAGTCACTGATGTAACAATCTCAAGTGGGAATCAGTCCATTCAAAACATTCAAATCAGCAAAGATAGCCGGCGCTGAGGCCAGGCTGATGCAATGCAGGGTGCGGTTTCGATACACATTTAACAACGTACAAGAGTGACGTTGGTTATGTTTTTAGACGACGGGGTGACGGGGCAGAATACCCCGCCACAAAAGAAACAGGTGTTTAGGAAATCCAATCACTCAACATCCAAAAGGTCCAAGAGAAAGGGCAACAAGAGGCTGGCCCCACGTGGTGCGGGCCCAGAGGAGGGGGTCGTACCTGGCGGCCTGGACTGCACTCAGCTGGACACCCTGGTTATCACTGGTGGCATTCTGCAACGCAAAAGACGCTGGTCAGGAGAGCACCGCGACACAGGGGAAACCACACCGCTGGCTCTACACGCACACGCACGTAAATTAATCCCATCCAACAGCGAGGAACAGTAGACCGCTAATTATACAGACGTTAATCCAAGTAGTGTGATGAAGAAGAAACAAATGTCCAAACTTACTTGTACTATTGCTTCAAGAGAGGTGTTTTGCTGAAAGACAGAGGACCGTTTGTTAGCAAGCATGCAATCCATGTCAGAAATACACTTGGAGAGCAAAAACACACACACACACACACACACACCTCCATCTCAAATCAAGCAACGCAGACATGGATACATTTCCCAAACCCCAGACCGTCACAGCCTGGCTATGGGAACCCCTGGCAGAGTTGATGCTCGCAGACACCTTAGGGAGTCTGCACCAGTTTTCTGCAAGGTCGCCTCGAGCTATACAGTCGGGATACGGTAAGTCCTTTAAATCATGAAGTCTTAAAACACTCACAAAATAAGACTCGTGCAATTCTGGGCTCCCTTTGATTGTTGGACTGTATTCTGCATGTCTCATTCTCCGGCATTAGGCAGATTATCTCAGACTCTTTCAATTACTCTCCATATGGTTGCCTACTGGTCTCCATTGCCCGGTGATTCGAAAGGGGGGTGGGGCAGAGACCGGAACCCATTCTGGTGTCCTCGTAGCTAATGTCGTGTTGTTGGGAAGTTGTTGGAACCAAAATGGATGCATGTATCCAACGGGTACACCACGGGATCATCAAAAGGAATAATTTGTTAAGTAATCAGTTGGAGCTTCTGGATTGTGCAGTCTTTTACATTGTGACCCAATCATCTGAAGTACCTTCACACACACACACACACACACACACACACCCCCCCCGACTAGCTATCAAACTAACAGCTAGCCATGGTTCCAAGTTTCCAAGATAAATTGGAGCCAATAAGTCACAGCACAGGAAAACCATCCGAATAGCGTGTGACGCCTGGATGTATGCACCATATGGAAAACTCAAGAGAGCTGTAAACAACGGTGGTTGGTGTGCTTCAATGACAACATCTTATTTTAGGCTACATTAGGTTTGTTGATGTAAGTCAAGGAAACAAAATTCTAATCCTGTTCCAATCCTTAATGTTTCAGCCTGAGTATAGTTTGATGTGTTTAGTGCCATGGACTACACTGCCGAAAAAAAGTCTGAAAACCCAGGACCGATTTAGAGGCACAATACAGTGCATTACTATTACTTTGTAGAGTAAAGCCCAACGAGATGGTCCTAGTCTGCTCATCTGCCACACAGCGGGGATCCCATGATACAACCCTCACCTCCCAGAACTAGAATGCTACAGGCGGACAGATTCAATGAAAGATGAGGGGGGGGAAAGTGAGGTTGATCAATACCGATCGGAAATCTCCATCAGCATCAGAGTCCTCACAGATGTCCTCGTGAGGAACATTTCTCCTTTTTAGAAGGTGTTCATCTCGTTTGTTCTGTGGGAGGGGGGAGAGAGATGCAGAAGAGGTCAAACCATTTGAAATTCTTTAGCAAAGACGAACCAACAGGATTCACAGTTCAAATTTGAGGTGTTCTTGACAGCAAAAAATGGTGTAAGCCATCGTTACCTTGCGCAGTTCCACAACGACTTCAGTCCTTTGTCTTCTCATAGTCTGCAGAACAAGATGCAAAATACTTTGGTCATGGCTTCATCAAACACGTACACAGTAACGTCACAGACATAGAACTGCATTGTAGTGCATGTTAAAGACAAGAGTTTGGAGCGGATCTCTCAGATCAGGCAATGCAGCAACCAAAAGTGCGTCACTTTTAACACAACTTTGCTTCATCGGACATGGCAAAGACAAGCACTCGTACTTATCCCTCAAGATGTAGATCACATACACATCCCATAGGTAATCAGTGTGTCGGTCACAAAAGTAGTTTCAAATGGGATCACACATGGAATCGAGGACGTTTTGTCATCCACATCTTAAAATGTCACTATTAACGAATGAGGCAATAGCTGTGTTGCGTCCTGGCTGCCATTCCACGCAAACCCAACAACCCTGTGTCGCACTGGCCTCGCCATGTACTTCAGCCGGGTACATGTTCTAACTTCACATAGGGGTTGCCTGGATGTGTGGGGAGAGCCTACGAAGGGGCTGATGGCTACCTCGACATAAACCGACTTCTGTACAAAAAACTAACGCAAAGTAAGTTCCCCGGCACTCGTGTCGCCTGCGGCGTGCGTGCGGACGCACTTGGGTGTAAACGCGGCAGCAGTCCCCTCAGTATTTCCATCGAAAAAACAACCCAGGTGTCTGATGAGCTAACAGGCTAGCCGGATTCCGCCATTGTTTTTGGTGGTGAAGACGGGGGATGGGTGGCTCTGCAGCCAGCAGCAACGCCGAGCCCCGACCAGCAGGCTGCACGGCGGCTAACGCGGAGCTAACTAAGCGGAGGCTCGACCACCGGGGCAGCGTCCGTACGCTACCGCCCGGGCTGACCACCGGCCTCCCGATGGGGGGGGGGGGGGGGGCGCCGAGTTTTAAATAACAACCATCATCACACGTCATGTCACGTCTTTTCGGGGGAACACTTGGGGAGAAAGTGAAGGCCGAACTAGTTGGGGGGACGACGACATGCTGTAGTGAACGTCCCTAGCCGCCGCGTCCCCGCGGGCCCCTCTAGCGCCGAGCTAACAGGAAGCTAACTCCCTTAGCCCAGCTCCTCCACACAGGGCCACGTAACGTCTTTAACCCCGAATAACACGACAGGAGGCCCAGGGCACGACCCACGGAGTGTGTCCGACCGCCCCGGAGCCCATCGGGGTACCGTCCGTCTTAAGATGGGCGCAGAGCTCCACATCGCGAAAATTTAGAAACGACGTCACGTAGGAGAAGCCGCCTCGCAGCGGCGCCGCCTCGGCCCGAACTCGGCACACTTTACCTCCAAATCACGGCCCTTGTTCTTGAAATTCTTCAACCGCTGGTTGTCCAGTTTCTCGTTGTCCGCCATGTCTGAAATAGGTTTATTATCAATAGCTTCTTTTTTTTTTATATACCGACGAATCGCGCTGGTGAGCTACCCTTATCTAGTTCCCCTTTTCAGCGGTCGGCGGAGTGCGTTGTGCTGGTCTGCCCGCGGTGCACGCTGGGAACGCCGGTGGAGGGACAGCCTGGCGCGGAGAGGAAGGGTGGGGAGTTCCCTCTCCCGTCATTGGTCTGTCTGGTTAGCGGGATTATGGTTTAACTAGAACAGGTCATCTCTGAGGAACGCCGCACAGCAGCAAT